>JAWPHD010010828.1:0-89638 GCA_037043455.1 Cyrtodaria siliqua | reverse complement strand
GGATGTTGCTAATACAGGACGTTCTGTCTTGAGTTTCAGGGACAGATCCATGGCGAGGTAGCGGGGTATTTATTTTGGTGGTTGTCGTTTAAGGGTAGATACCCAATCATGCATCGCAGCATATGGCACTCGATAGATAGTGGGTACAATAGCGATGGTAATATTCGTGTAATAAATATTAGTAAACCGAAATGTTTGCTTTCCTATGTAATTAGTGTAATTGTGCTTTCACCTGAGTATATTCGACTTATTTACTGACTACTGCCGACATTTTATGAACACATGTTACTACAGGTGTTAGTATTTATTGCGAATACTTCATCTAGAAATGTTACTGAAACAGAAAGTATGGCGTCATCGGAATCATTCGGAAACAAACTTGAACCTACTTGAACCTATACCTCACATTACCTTATAATATTCCTTGAGAATTAATAAAGGGCTGTGACAGGATTAACAAGAACACTGTGATACAAAGTCACAGGCCCGCCATGAAAGTCAATGCAAGACGCAACACCCGATAGCATCAGTATTGCCTGTTGACAGATGGCGTCGGTATTGTTAATAGGGATCTTATTGACAGGTAGTGTCTGTATTGTATATAGGGACCTAATTGACAGATGACGTCAGCATTGTCTATAGGACATTGTTAAAGATAGAGTCAATATTGGTCTATAGGGACCTTTTTGAAAGATGACGTCAGTCTTGCCTATATGGGCCTTATTGCCAGATTGTGTTTGTGGGGACTTATTGACAGATGCGTCAGTATTGTTGATATGGACCTTATTGACAGTTGGCGTCAGTACTGTTGATAGGGAACTTATTGACAGGTGGTGTTTGTATTGTCTGTAGGGACCTTATTGACAGATGGCGTTAGTATTTTTGAAAGGGACCTTATTGACAGGTGGTGCTTGTATTGTTTATAGGGATCTTACTGACAGATGGTGTCAGTCTTGTATATAGACAGATGATGTTAAATTATCTATTGGGACTTTATTGACAGATGACGTCAGTATTGCCTATAGGGACCTTATTGACAGATGGCGTCAGTATTCTTTATTATGACGTATTGACAGATGGCGAACTATTGTTTGATACTGAACATATTGACTTACTGACACATGGCGTCAGTATGGTTTATAGGGAGCCTATTGACAGATGATGTATGTTTTGTCTATAGGCAACTAATTGTCAGATTGCGTCAGTACGGTGTACAGAGATCTTATTCACAGATGGCGTCAGTATGGTCTATAGGAGAACTTATTGACACTTGATGTTTATATTGTCTTTAGGGACCTTATTGACCGATAGCCTCAGTATTGTCTATATGATTCTTATTGACATATGGCGTCAATATTGTTTATACGGACCTTTAGTGACATCTGGCGTCAATATTGTCTATAGGGACCTTTTTGACAGATGACGTCAGTATTGTCCATACGGGACCTTATTAACAGATGGCGTCAGTATTGTTGATAGGGACCTTGTTGAAAGATAGCGTCAGTATAGTCTATTGGGGACCAATAGCCTCAGTATCGTTAATAGGGACGTTATGGACAGATGGCGTCAATATGGACCTGATTGACAGATGGCGTCAATATTGTTGATAGGGCCTTATTGACAGGTGGTGTTTGTATTGACTGTAGGGACCATATTGACATATTGGGTCAGTGTTGTTGAGAGGGACCTTATTGACAGACGGTGTTTGTATTGACTTTAGGGACCATATTGACAGATTGCGTCAGTGTTGTTGAGAGGGACCTTATTGACAGGTGGTGTTTGTATTGACTGTAGAGGACCATATTGACAGATTGGGTCAGTGTTGTTGAAGGACCTTATTGATAGGTGGTATTTGTATTGACTGTAGGGACCATTTTGACAGATTGCGTCAGTGTTGTTGAGAGGGCCTTATTGACAGGTGGTGCTTGTATTGTTAATAGGTTCCTTATTGACAGATGAGGTCAGCATTGCTATAGGACCTTATTGACAGGTGGTGTCAGTATTGTTGATAGGGACGTTGTTGAAAGATAGCGTCAGTATTGTCTAAGGGACCTTATTGACATATAACGTCAGTATTTATGATACGGACCTTATTAACATATGATGTCAGTCTTGCCTATATAGGCCTTATTGGCATTTGATGTTTATATTGTCTATTGGGACTTTATTGACAGATGCCGTCAGTATGCCTATAGGGACCTTATTAACAGATGGCGTCAGTATTCTTTATTAGAACCTTATTGACAGACAGCCTCAAGTATTGCTAACAGGGACGTTATTGACAGATGGCGTAAGTATTGTTGATATTGAACTTGTTGACAGTTGGCGTCAGTATTGTTGATAGGGAGTTTATTGACAGAAAGCGTCAGTTTTGTCTATAGGACCTTATGACAGATGGCGTCGGTATTGTTGATAGGGACTTTATTGACAAGTATATTTTGTACTGTCTATAGAGACCTTATTGACAGATGACATCAACATTGTCAATATGGAACTTGATTAAAGATAGCGTCAGTATTGTCTTTAGGGACCTTTTTGACAGATGACGTCAGTCATGGCCTATATCGGCCTTATTGCCAGATGGTGTTTGTAGGGACTTTATTGACAGATGGTGTCTAGATTGTTGATATGGACCTTATTGACAGTTGGCGTCGTTATTGTTGATTGGGACCTTATTGACAGATGGTGTTTGTATTCTCTATAGGGACGTTTTTGACAGCTGACGTCAGTATTGTCAATAGGGACCTTATTGACAGATGGCAGTCATTATAGTTGATAGGAACCTTACTGATAGCTGGTGTCAGTGTTGTCAATTTGGAACTTATATATTGTGTTTGTATTATCTATAGCGACCATATTGACAGATGGAGTCAGTATGTTTAGAAAAGGACCTTATTTACAGAAAGCTTCCGCATTGTCTACAGGGGCCTTATGACAAATGGCGTCAATATTGTCTATAGGGACTGTTTCTGTCATCTAACAACAATAGTGTCCACAGGGTCCTTAATAACAGATGGCGTCAGCATTGTTGATAGGGACCTTGTTGAAAGATCGCGTCAGTATCGCCTATAGGTACCTTTTTGACAGATGAACGTCAATATTGTTGATAGGGACCTTATTGACAGGTGGTGTTTGTATTGTCTGTAGGGACCATATTGATAGATGGTGTCACTAACGTTGATAGTGACCTTATTGGCAGCTGTGTTTGTATTGTCTGTAGGGACCATATTGATAGATGGTGTCACTAACGTGATAGGGACCTTATTGACAGATGACGTCCAGAAATGTCCCTATCAACAATTCTGACCTCAGAATTGTTGATACGGACATTTCTGACAGAAGGCGTGATCATATATGGACTTTATTTACAGGTGGTGTTTGAATTGTTTATAGGGACCATATTGTCAGATGGCGTCAATATTGTCTATAGGGACCATATTGACAGCTGACGTCAGTATTGTCAATAGGAACCATATTGACAGATGGCGTCAGTATGGTTGATAGGGACGTTTTGAAAAATAGCGTCAGTCTTGTCTATATGGACCTTATTGACAGAGAATGTTTGTACTGTCTATTGGGACTTTAAGACAGATGACGTCAGTATGGTCTGTAGGGACGTTATTGACAGACGTAGTCCGTATTGTCTATAGGGAAATATTGACACATGGTGTAAGTATTTTTGAAACTGACATATTGATAGATGGCGTCCTTATTGTCCTTAGGGACCTTGTTGACAAATGAAGTTTTTATTGGGTACAGGTACCTTAGAGACAGATGAGGTTGGTATTGGGTGGGTGGGTGTGGGTACAGGTACCTTAGTGACAGATGACGTTGGTATTGGGTGGGTGGTGTGGGTACAGGTACCTTAGTGACAGATGACGTTGGTATTGGGTGGGTGGGTGTGGGTACGGGTACCTTAGTGACAAATGACGTTCGTATTGGGTGAGTGGGTGGGTGGGTAGGATTAAGGGGTGTAGGGTGAGTGGTTTTTAGGGTGGGTAGGTTGGGTGATGTTGATTGTGTGTTTTTTACATTTGTCGGTGTTGTTTTGTTTATCAAATCTATACCTTTAGTCTTGTTTTCTGATGGTATATTCTGGCTTAATTATTAATCTCTTATTGTAAGGGAAGTAACTTTTCTCATTGTCAAGTTAAATTGTCAAGTTAAATGTGTATGTATAGACAGACTTCGATAATGAAATTTATATTAAAACAGATTAAACAGATGATGTCCGATTTTCCCGGGCAAATGGTCATTACTCAAATGTTATATTGTACTCACCTTTCTTTCTTCTAAGGAAATTAACTTGTTCATTGTAGATGTTCGGAGTTGTTAAGTGAAAATTTCACCCTTTAAGCGATGTAAATGGCGTTATACAACAAAATGGACGTAACACGTAGTATCGTTAATAACGTGCATTTAGGGGCCCAAATACCAGAGTAATATCTTCGTCGGGACCATATTGACAGGTGGGGCCTAAAACAACAACAAGTGAGTTGAATCCTACTGGTTACTTCCGGTAATACAATGTTGATTTTGATGCACATCTTGATATCACAGGTAAGCATCCTGTAAAGTTGCTAAACAATCGGTTGAAAAACTGTGAGAGGAGATAGACACACAATATATTTTAACGTACATTTAATAATAATGGAGCCGGTAGTAATACAAGGTCGATGTTGACGCCGAAATCGATATGTAAATCTTGACAGCATAGATTTAGCATCCTGTTAAGTAACAGTCGTTTGAAAACTGAGGGAGGAGATAGACGCACATTCTTTCGGGACGGACAGACGGACGGACGAACGGACAAGGCTTACGTTGTATGCCTCCTCACGTGGGGCATAACCAAAACTTAAAGTACACCATATGCATTGTTTTTGGAAATATGAATAGTTTTATTTGCAGCTTTCACAACTAGAGTTATCGAGCATAGTGGTAGACTACATATAATTAATAAATAATTTACGGAACCAACTCCCACGAAGAAATAAAACACAAGTATACTGCGGCTCAACAGTACTCAGACAACCGCCGGAAACGTTTTAAAAAGTCATGGAGGTTCTGCGTGCGTGTTTGATTTACGTGATTTATCATATTTTACCATTTCGTGATTAAACCATTTCGTGTCCAGCTCCATAAGTCTTGCATTCATGGAGGGATTTCAGAGTAACTCGGTACATTTAAATCAGTTTATCAAGACAATGTGCTGAACCTTACATTCATGCCAGTATCTTCAAGGTCAATGTCACTCTCAAGGCCATTTACTTCTTATATATGCTAAAGTAAGGTCCGTGTCCGCTTCATAAATCTTGCATTCTTGAAGAGAATTTCATAATAACTGGTCACTTTAACTCGTCTCATTGAACTGATGTGTAGAACTCAACACCTATGTTGAAACTTTAAGGTCAAGATCACAATGAAGGTCATTTATCTTGTATAATATATCTTTTATATGCATAAGAGGCGAAATATGTGTATGTGTCAGAAATCTTACATTGAGGAAATTTAAAATAAATTGGCATACATATTGTGCCACCCGTACGTACGCCTGTCCGTCTGACTGTCACAATTCGTGTCCGCTCCATAACTCTTGGATGCATGGAGAGATTTCAGCATAATAAGGCATATTTACTCATTCTCAAGGTCAAGAACAACAGTTGTGACCAAGTTATTGTGTGTGGTTATGTATATACTCGCTTGGCTTAGGTACTCGGGTGGTCACTTCTGTGGGGCCCGAGGGTACTCGGGTGGTCACTTCTGTGGGGCCGAGGGTACTCGGGTGTCACTTCTGTGGGGCCCGAGATGGGTACTCGGGTGGTCACTTCTGTGGGGCCCGAGAAAAGAACCAATTTAGGATGCAGAACAACTTTCTTTTATTTTTTTCACGTTGAAGTTAAAGTGGACGAGTACCTTTAGATAGAAGCATGCCATTTTATGTGGTTATTTCTCAGAGTGGTTGTCCATGGTGAAGTGGACACTTTGACCAATGAAAATCTATCCAGGCTATTTGCCTGACCTGTAACCCTTGCATATATTTAAATACTGACCAGTAAATTTCGGTGGAACTAAGTTGACGATGATTGATTAGGTCCGTAGATATTCTCAGGGATATGGCAAAAACTGCGACCAGGCCTGGTGTTCGGCAGCTTCCTGTATTCAGACAGGGAATGGTCAATTGATTAATGTGTGGTAACATTGAAGTTCTTAAAGTATACATATTTTTCTATTAATATCACTTTTTGACTGACCACTCGATATATAAGCCTGGTGAGAAACTCAGAGGATGGCCGGTCAAAGTTAAACTATTTGTAAAGAGCACTGATAGTCTTAATATTAATTACCGCTGTATATTTGCAACTAAAACCTTAAACATAGAAAAGTGCAAACTACAATTAGCACAAATCAAATTATAACGACTATATATATATACATGTATCTGTAAATGAAAATACAAAAGTAAAGAATTGCAACAGAAAAAGAACATGCACACAATAAAGTATAAATTATATAGCTGGGTAACACAGTTGCCTGCTTTGATTGGTGTGAACATGGATATAAATACTGGTATGTAGGTCTATGGTGTGAACATGTATATAAATACCGGTATATAGGTCTATGATGTGAACATGAATATAAATACCGGTATGTAGGTCTATGGTGTGAACATGGATATAAATACCGGTATGTAGGTCTATGATGTGAACATGAATATAAATACCGGTATGTAGGTCTATGATGTGAACATGGATATAAATACCGGTATGTAGGTCTATGATGTGAACATGAATATAAATACCGGTATGTAGGCATGGATATAAATACCGATATGTAGGTCTATGGTGTGAACATGAATATAAATACCGGTATGTAGCCTATGATGTGAACATGAATATAAATACTGGTATGTAGGCATGGATATAAATACCGATATGTAGGTCTATGGTGTGAACATGGATATGAATACCGGTATGTAGGTCTATGATGTGAACATGAATATAAATACCGGTATGTAGGCATGGATATAAATACCGATATGTAGGTCTATGGTGTGAACATGAATATAAATACCGGTATGTAGGTCTATGGTGTGAACATGAATATAAATACCGGTATGTAGGTCTATGGTGTGAACATGAATATAAATACCGGTATGTAGGTCTATGGTGTGAACATGAATATAAATACCGGTATGTAGGTCTATGGTGTGAACATGAATATACATACCGGTATGTAGGTCTATGGTGTGAACATGGATATAAATACCGGTATGTAGGTCTATGGTGTGAACATGAATATAAATACCGGTATGTAGGTCTATGGTGTGAACATGAATATACATACCGGTATGTAGGTCTATGGTGTGAACATGGATATAAATACCGGTATGTAGGTCTATGGTGTGAACATGGATATAAATACCGGTAAGTATGGTCTATGGTGTGAACATGGATATTAATACCGGTATGTAGGTCTATGGTGTGAACATGGATATAAATACTGGTATGTAGGTCTATGGTGTGAACATGGATATAAATACTGGTATGTAGGTCTATGGTGTGAACATGGATATAAATACTGGTATGTAGGTCTATGGTGTGAACATGGGTATAAATACCGGTATGTAGGTCTATGGTGTGAACATGGATATAAATACCGGTAAGTATGGTCTATGGTGTGAACATGGATATTAATACCGGTATGTAGGTCTATGGTGTGAACATGGATATAAATACCGGTATGTAGGTCTATGGTGTGAACATGGATATAAATACTGGTATGTAGGTCTATGGTGTGAACATGGATATAAATACTGGTATGTAGGTCTATGGTGTGAACATGGATATAAATACCGGTATGTAGGTCTATGATGTGAACATGGATATAAATACCGGTATGTAGGTCTATGGTGTGAACATGGATATAAATACTGGTATGTAGGTCTATGGCGTGAACATGGATATAAATACTGGTATGTAGGTCTATGATGTGAACATGGATATAAATACCGGTATGTAGGTCTATGGTGTGAACATGGATATAAATACCGGTATGTAGGCATGGATATAAATACCGGTATGTAGGTCTATGATGTGAACATGGATATAAATACTGGTATGTAGGTCTATGATGTGAACATGGATATAAATACCGGTATGTAGGTCTATGATGTGAACATGGATATAAATACCGGTATGTAGGTCTATGGTGTGAACATGGATATAAATACCGGTATGTAGGCATGGATATAAATACCGGTATGTAGGTCTATGATGTGAACATGGATATAAATACTGGTATGTAGGTCTATGGTGTGAACATGGATATTAATACCGGTATGTAGGTCTATGGTGTGAACATGTATATAAATACCGGTATGTAGGCATGGATATAAATACCGGTATGTAGGTCTATGATGTGAACATGAATATAAATACCGGTTCGTAGGTCTATGGTGTGAACATGAATATAAATACCGGTATGTAGGTCTATGGTGTGAACATGGATATAAATACCGGTATGTAGGTCTATGATGTGAACATGGATATAAATACCGGTATGTAGGTCTATGGTGTGAACATGGATATAAATACCGGTATGTAGGTCTATGATGTGAACATGGATATAAATATCGGTATGTAGGTCTATGGTGTGAACATGAATATAAATACCGGTATGTAGGTCTATGGTGTGAACATGGATATAAATACCGGTATGTAGGCATGGATATAAATACTGGTATGTAGGTCTATGGTGTGAACATGGATATAAATACTGGTATGTAGGTCTATGGTGTGAACATGGATATAAATACTGGTATGTAGGTCTATGGTGTGAACATGGATATAAATACCGGTATGTAGGTCTATGGTGTAAACATGGATATAAATACTGGTATGTAGGTCTATGGTGTGAACATGGATACAAATACTGGTATGTAGGTCTATGGTGTGAACATGGATATAAATACCGGTATGTAGGTCTATGGTGTGAACATGGATATAAATACTGGTATGTAGGTTCATGGTGTGAACATGTATATAAATAACGGTATGTAGGCATGGATATAAATACCGGTATGTAGGTCTATGATGTGAACATGGATATAAATACCGGTATGTAGGTCTATGATGTGAACATGGATATAAATACCGGTATGTAGGTCTATGATGTGAACATGGATATAAATACCGGTATGTAGGTCTATGGTGTGAACATGGATATAAATACTGGTATGTAGGCATGGATATAAATACCGGTATGTAGGTCTATGATGTGAACATGGATATAAATACCGGTATGTAGGTCTATGGTGTGAACATGAATATAAATACTGGTACACAGTCTGATCATGAATGTGCCGTAGTCTTGTACTGACCATGACTGTGACGAAATCCTGTACTGGTCATGACTGTGACGTTCTCCTGAATTGAACAGGACTGTGTCGTATTTCAGTACTGACCCTAACTGTTTCGTACTCCTGTACTGATCACGACTGTGTCGTACTGTTGTACTGACCAAGAATGTGCCTTAGTCCTGTACTGACGATGACTGTGACGTACTCCTGTACTGACCATGACTGTATAGTACTGCTGTACTGACCATGACTGTGGCGTACTCCTGTACTGATAATGGCTGTGCCGTACTTCTGTACTGACCATGACTGTGCCGTACTATGGTAGATACTGACCATGACTGTGCCGTACTCCTGTAGTGAACATGACTGTGTCGTATTGCTGTACTGACCATAACTGTGTCGTACTCCTGTACTGACCATGACTGTGCAGTACTCCTGTACTGATCATAACTATGCCCTACACCAGTACTGATAATGACTGTTTCGTATGGCTATACTGATCATGACTGTGGCGTACTCCTATACTGACCATGCTTGTGTCGTACTCCTGTACTGATCATGTCTGTGCCGTACTTTTGTACTGATCATGACTATGTCGGACTGCTATACTGATCATGACAGTGCCGTACTCCTGTACTGATCAATACTGTGTCGTACTTCTGTACTGGCCATGACTGTGTCGTACTGCTATACTGACCATGACTGTGGCGTACTCCTGTACTGATCATGACTGTGCCGTAATGCTGTACTGATCATTACTGTGCCGTACTGCTGTACTGACCATGAATGTATCCTACTCCTGTACTGACCATGACTCTGATGTACTCCTGTACTGTCCATGACTGTGCCGTACTCCTGTACTGATAAAGACTGTGCCGTACTCCTGTACTGATCATGACTGTGCCGTATTCCTGTACTGAAAATGACTGTAGCGTACTCCGTACTGATCATGACTGTGGCGTACTGCAGTACTGATCATGAATATGGCGTATTGCTGTATTGATCAAGACTGTGCCGTACTCAGGTACTAACCATGACTGTGCAGTACTTCTGTACTGACCATGACTGGCGTACACCGACACAGACCATGACTGAGGCGTACTCCTGTACTGATCATGACTGTGGCCTATTCCTGTACTGATCATGACTGTGGCGTACTGCTGTACTGATCATGACTGTGGCGTATTGCTGTATTGACCATGACTGTTCCGTACACTTGTACTAATCATGAATGTGGCGTACTCCTGTACTGATCATGACTGCGTCGTACTGCTGTACTGATCATCACTGGGGCGTACTTCTGTATTCATCATGTCTGCGTCGTACTGCTGTACTGATCTTGACTTGTCGTACTGCTGTACTGCTCATGACTGTGGCGTACTGCTGTACTGATCATGACTGTGGCGTACTCATGTACTGATCGTGACTGTGGCGTACTCCTCTGTGTCGTACTGCTGTACTGATCTTGACTTGTCGTACTGCTGTACTGCTCATGACTGTGGCGTACTGCTGTACTGATCATGACTGTGGCGTACTCATGTACTGATCGTGACTGTGGCGTACTCCTCTGTGTCGTACTCTTGTACTGATCATGACTGTGCCGTACTCCTGTACTGATCATCAATGTGGCGTACTCCTGTACTGATCATGACTGTGGCGTACTCCTGCACTGATCGTGACTGTGCCGTACTCCTGTACTGATCGTGACTGTGTCGTACTGCTGTTCTGATCATCACTGTGGCGTACTTCTGTACTGATCTTGATTGTGTCGTACTACTGTACTGATCATCACTGGGGTGTACTTCTGTATTGATCATGTCTGCGTCGTACTGCTGTACTGCTCTTGTCTGTGTCGTACTGCTGTACAGATCTTGTCTGCGTCGTACTGCTGTACTGATCATGACTGTGTCGTACTGCGGTACTGTTCATGACTGTGTCATACTCCTGTACTTATTATGACTGTCGTGCTGCTGTATTTATCATGACTATGTCGTGTTACTGTACTGATCAGGACTGTGTCGTATTTCTGTACTGACTAAGACTGTTTCGTACTCCTGTGCTGACCATGACTGTGTCCTACTGCTGTACGGATCATGACTGTACCGTACTCCTGTATATATAACGATTGTGCCGTACTCCTGTAATGATCATGACTGTTCCGTGTTACTGTACTGATCATGACTGTGCCGTGCTGCTGTACTGAAAATGACTGTGCCGTGCTGTTGTACTGATCAGGACTGAGTCGTACTGTTGTGCTGATCATGACTGTGCCATGCTGCTGTACGGATCATGACTGTGTCGTGCTGCTGTGCTGATCAGGACTGAGTCGAACTGTTGTGCTGATCATGACTGTGCCATGCTGCTGTACGGATCATGACTGTGTCGTGCTGCTGTGCTGATTATGACTGTCGTGGTGCTGTGCTGATCATGACTGTGTCGTGTTACTGTTCTAATCATGACTGTGTCGTACTGACTGCACTAATAATGAATGTGCCGTAGTCCTGTACTGACCACGACTGTGACGTACTGCTGTACTGATCATGACTGTGACGTATTGCTGTACTGACCATGAATGTGCCGTAGTCATTTACTGACCATGACTGTGACGTACTCCTGTACTGATCATGACTGTTCGTATTGCTGTACTGACAATGACTGTTTCGTACTCCTGTGTTGACCATGACTGTGTCGTACTGCTGTATGGATCATGACTGTACCCCTGTACTGATCATGACTGTGTCGTACTCATGTATTGACCATGCCTGTGTCATACTGCTGTACTGACCATGACTGTGTCAGTCGTACTCATGTACTGACCATGCCTGTGTCATACTGCTGTACTGACCATGACTTTTTCATGGTGTTGTACTGATCATGACTGTGTCGTGCTGCTGTACTGATCATGAATATGTCGTGCTGACTGTACTGACCAAGACTGTGCCGTGCTAACTGTACTGACCATGGCTGTGCCGTGCCGACTGTACTGAACATAACTATGCCATACAGCTGTACTTATCATGACCGTGCCGTTCAGTTGTACTGATCATAACTGTGTCGTGCTGACTGTGATATGCTGACCGTTTTTTATCATGACTGTGCCGTGCCGCTGTACTGATCATGACTGTGTTATACTGATGTACTGATCATGATTGTGCCGTGCTGAATGTAATAATCATGACTCTTTCTTGCTGCTGTACTGATCATGACTGTGCCGTACTGCTGTACTGATCATGACTGTGCCGTACTGCTGTACTGATCATGACTGCGTCATGATGACTGTACTGATCATGACTGTGCCGTACTGCTGTACTGATCGTGACTGTGTCGTGCTGACTGTACTTATCATGACTGTATCGTGATGACTGTACTTATCGTGACTGTGTCGTGCTGACTGTACTGATCATGACTGTGCCGTACTTATGTACTGATCATGACTGTGTCGTACTGTGTCGTTCTGACTGTACACATCATGAATGTGTCGTACTGACTGTACTGATCATGAGTGTGCCGTGCTTCTTTACATATATTGACTGTGTTGTGCTGACTGTACTGATCATGACTGTGTCGTGCTGACTATACTTATCATGACTGTGTCGTGCTGACTGTACTTATTATGACTGTGTTTTGCTGACTGTACTTAACATGACTGTATCGTGCTGACTGTACTTATCATGGTTGTGTCGTGCTGACTGTACTGATCATGACTGTGCCGTACTGCTGTATTGATCGTGACTGTGTCGCACCGACTGTGTCGTACTGTGTCGTTCTGACTGTACACATCATGAATGTGTCGTACTGACTGTACTGATCATGAGTGTACCGTGCTTCTTTACATATCTTGACTGTGTCATGCTGACTATACTTATCAATACTGCTGTATTGATCGTGACTGTGTCCTACTGCTGTACTGATAATGACTGTGTCCTACTGCTGTACTGATAATGACTCCTGCTGCACTGATTCTAACTGTGTCGTGCTGCCTGTACTGATCACGACTGTTCCGTGCTGACTGTACTGATCCTGACTGTGTCGTGCTGACTATACTAATAAGTGAACAACCCGACTAGTTGCTGATTGTAGAAAGTTCTACAATCTCATGTTTAAATAAAGCATGTCTTATGAAAAATACAGCCACACACTAAAAATTGGTCCCGTCCTTATTCAGACCAATAACGTAGTTCGAAGTCTCCTCCCTTGCTAAATACACATGAAAATAAAAAAATGCATATACTAGTACACAATTATAAACGCCATCAAAAGCACACGTTATCTTATTTTTCCATTAAACCTTCACACATGATTTATCTCGCCGAAATAATAAACTTTTTCTGATGATTCTCAGCCGTGTTCGCATGCTGGGCAATCATTCCTAAAATCCTCGAAAATTACGTCAAGTCGGACTTTTTTAGCCATAAGCATATGGACGTCCGTGTTTGCACATATCTGGATTACGCTTATTTAGGCATACAGGAAATAAATCAGTATGGTATTCATGCCTGGTGTAGTCGAATATCTAATCCCTAACCCTTTTTGTGATGAAAGGCATTTTTGAGTATGAGTATGTAAGACCTGTTTCTGGCTGAAATGACTTTATTGACTTGTTTGTGAGAGCTAAGCACCATTTGCATGGTTGTATGATGATTTTATTAATCAACTTAAAAGTTTTGAAAGTGAAAGCAGAACACATTTAAGAGGTCTCGAATGAATGCAGTTTGTTCACGGTGTCAACAAAGATCAGAATTTTATTGTCTTATAGGCCAAATGACCCCCATTATTCTCAGCAGTTTTCTAAAGAGGAAGGTCTCATGACTAAGAATATGTAAGCGAATTTTAGTTTGAACTTATTTTGAAAAATGGCTAACTAGAAAGCTTGGAAAATATTGCACAGGACTCAATGGGATTTGTTTTACTTCCGGTACACCTTCAGCAGAAACTTCCATTGCACGCCATTTTGACAGTTGACCCGTATACTGCGGCATTTGTAACGCGCGATATTATTGGAACAAGTGATTAGTTGCCAGTAGCTGTGTAATAAGCTTGACCAATCAGCAGCATGCATGAAAAATAGGTAGAATTATCTGGGAAACTCCTAGTCTAGATCATCTGCGACGCCTGCTTATTTTTGTGACAAACTTTTATTTAAGATCATGCATCGAAGATGATCAAGACTAAGAAACGAGCGAAAACATTGATACGATGAAAATAATTTCGACATTAATCAGTCAAACTTGAAAATAATTAAAGGTAATCTATGTAGACTTGCTTATTTTAGTTGTAGTGTGTTGCTGAATCAATATGATGCATCAAATAAGCGTAGATATGTGTAAACACGGATATCAATATGCTGCGCTTTTTGGCTAAAAAATGAATGCATCGGTATTATTAAACTAATTCTGTGTTTATTAACTGTCGAAAAGAGTAATAAAAAACCCGAACATGGAATGTTTCTGCTACTTCCTGTTGTTGTTGTAGGTTTTGATGAAAACTATAACTAAATTAAATTTAGCAGTGTTCACAACCAAATGGTCTGAAAAAAGTGAATGCTATTCTTTATGCATTGCTATTGTTATAATCTTTCTGTCTTAAATATAAGGCAAGAGCACGAAGAATGACATTTTGCAGTTTGCCTTATGCCATGCAAGTGTATGTGAGGTTTGAGTACGTGCACAATATGAACTTCTTTGATTTCGGTTTCACCAAGAGGAAAACTCCTAAACTTAAGGTGGGCAGACAACAGTTTTTTCTCCTTATCAGCTGAGCGGATTGACCTATCTCCCTCTGTACAAGTTAGTCACACACCTGAAAAAGAAATAGCACACCAGTGAATCTACAACACCTACTGCTTTACAAATCAGATATAAGAAACATTCAACCACAGCTCTTACAACATACTGACACACTCAATCTGTCTAACAAAGTCGCGAAAACTGTTGCTGTTCCGAGTCGAGATCGACATTTGTCAAAACACACACACACAGGCTACGCGCACAAAGTGCTGCGCATTTATTCTTGCTGTCAGCATGAAGTACAACCTACAAATCAATACCAATATACCCACCATCCATTGATAAGTTCCAGTATTTCAAGCTGTTAGTTGACATTTTAAAAGAAGATTTTCCACAAAGCCTCAGTTTCGCATTTCAACCCTATATACTTCTATGGGAATCAGTCAGGGTACCAAATGCGATCAAAGAGACGACTAATTTTTCATTAGATTAGCTATGACAATTTTTTCCTCATTACATGGCACTTGGATGTAAGTTTCAGGCAAGTGGTGCCATATACATGGCTACGAGATATTGGAAAATCAGGGTAGCCATAAAGGCTATAATGGAGGCCTATGGGGGAAATCAATGGTTGTCTGTAACCTACATGTATAAATCGTAACACCGAGAAACACTCAAATGACGCACAACATATACATCCAACTAGAAAGGTCTACAATTTGGCCGACACTAGAAGTAGAAAGTGATCATTAAGACGGGTAAGTCACATACGTCAAGCGGTGTGATTTATAACATACATTGTCGGTTCGTTATCAGAAAGACAAACACGCTGAGCATAAGCATGTTTCCATTGTAAAGGCTTGAATGATTGTAAAAGAAATAAAACATCATTTCCCACAAAAACATTTATTTAATACACAGCATGTCTTTGTAACGTCGGTGGACCGTATAGGTAACTTCGACGGTCGAACGTGTAGGTATATCTCACGGTGGACCGTACAGGTATATCTGACGGTGGACCGTACATGTATATCTATCGGTGGACCGTACAGGTTTATCTGACGGTGGACCGTACAGGTATATCTGACTGTGGACCGTACAGATATATTTGACGGTTGACCGTACAGGTATATATTTGACGGTGGACGGTACAGGTATATCTGACTGTGGACCGTACAGGTATATTTGACGGTTGACCGTTTAGGCATATCCTAAGTATTTTATTGCCTTACAAAATAGGTAGTAAGTAACTTTTGGAAATAAAAAGGCGTATTAGTAGAGAGTCCGCCTAGCATGCGGGAGGTCGTGGGTTAGATCCATTCATAATAATGATACTAGCTTCGACGTGTCAACCCGCTGTCAGTATAATGTTACTGTGTGGGGTATGCTACCTTCTTACGGCGGCACTATAAAGGGAGCGTCATACATGCGCCACATTTCGTCGTCTGCAACAAAACAAAGTATACATGAGCAATTCTTAAAATTATCTTAAAGGGACACACGGCAATCTTGATTTTTTTATCAAGCACTTACAAATTATTAATCCAGCGTCATGTTGACTTTAAACCTGCTGAAATATAATTAAATAAAAGTTTAAATTGTCCGTTTTTCTTCTTATTCTGCTATAGGTTTAAAGATATTATTGGTGCAATATTATCAATAGTTAGTAATGTGCAAAAACAATCTCATTAAAATAAAATCCTAATTACGCTTTGATACTCTCCGCTTCTGGAATCTGACAACACTGCATTGGAGTTCACGTCAGATCGACCTTTCATCTTATCAATATTCATGAGAAGATCAACTAAATTCAACCAATGAAATCGCGCGTTTCATATGCACTTCGGATTATGTTCGAGTGAAATGAGCAAACGAAAATCCACATAAAACACATACGTCCGAAAAAACATAAAATCGCCGCGTGTTATTGCTGTGGATTGCATGATACATTCAAAGAAATGAACTGAATGGCATGTTTTACATCAAGAATACGAAGAAAATCATTATATTTGTATCTGAAAAATATATATTCTACCGAGATTATTGCGATATATATATTATGTCTTACTTAATGCGTGTGGCTAGTTTAGCTCAGTCGGTAGCGAGGTTGATTAATGAGACTTTCTATTATTATTACCCTTGTTGTTTCTAAGGTTTAACGTCCCTCCACCCAATGCTCCGATAAGACGTCTTAAAGGGATGGGCACAATAGAGTCTGGACTGTGTCGTTGAGTGTGATTTGGCGCTGCTGTATAGTCGATTCTGTTGTCTGTGTGAAGTTGGTTGTCGCTGACGCTCTGTGTAGTTTGTGCTGGACCTGGTCTACATCCGCTAATGGTGATATTTGATATCCTATCCGCTACATTGGGCTTGAGGTGGTGACGATTCCTTTTAGGCCACACCCGCCATGGTGGACCACTGTGCCGCATGTACTAACTGACGTCGGCATCTTCGCTCCTCTACGTTGAATACGCTGTGACGTGGGTTCATCCCTGTGGAAGTTCGTCGTAGCCATCTCCGGCGGGAACACAGCTAGTCACACCACCCGACCCTCGTCACGCGAATAAAGTGGGTCAGGTGCTGTGCTTCCCCTCTCCGCGACGTGCACGCTCCGATGTCCTGGAGAAGTATTATTATTATTATTATTATTATTATTACCCGTGTAATTTTAGTGTGGGTTACGAGTTCAACCCCACGAAGCGGTACATTTTTTTTTGTACTGCTATTGAATTCGGTCAAACAATATTAGTTTTAAGTAAATATTCTATAATAGTTGGTGTGTTATGTTAAATTTAAGATTTAAAGCGCGTGAAAGACATTTTAAGTGGAAATTTGGAGCGCGTGACTTGATTTTCATACTATTTTTTTAAAGCGCAAATTTAAATTATGTATGCAGTTAATACAAGTTGATGCACTGTTTGATAGTTACAGAACATAATAAATGAACATAGTAGTCTCTTATATTTTTTTTAGAATGGCATAGTTAAAATCATATGTAGTGTTTTATTGTATATAATACTGTACTATGACGAGACTTTAACAAACTATAAAACCTAGTAATTGGATTAGAAAGACTTGGCTTAGTTTCTACCACAACTGTTTTTTTATGAAAGTGCACTTACTTTTCTACACATGTAACTATTGTGTGCTAAATGCAAATAAAAAGTCACCTCTTATACAAGTTATAATCATCGTACACAGCAGCAGCTGTTATAGAGGTACCATACACGTGGAGTTGCAAAGTTCCTCACACTTGCTAGTTTCAGTTAGGTTGACCAATTAAAGAAATCACAGATACTGCTGCATTATGCCACTGAAGGAACTAATTATGTCCTTATGTGTTAATTGCAAGTTCAGTCAGTGCATTACACGGATGACCCCCACTGATTTGACATTTGTATGTATTCCTCTGACTAGGGTGCGTAACTGACCAATTCGGGAAATAGTTGATAAACTGTGAAAGTATAGCTGTTAAATCATGAACATTTTGTTTTGATGGAAAATCCGGAGATTGTACACTTAAATCCGGAGATCCGGAGAATGAATGAAAAATCCGGAGAATCCGAATTTTATCCGGAGATTTGGCAGGCCTGATACTGAAAGACTAACGGAAGGTCGTACGATTTTTTAAAAATCAAGAGTGCCGTGTGTCCCTTTAAACCGAAGAACACACCCCTATTTTTATCATCCTGGAACTAACTGTGTCGTAAAAACTCAACCGTTCACCGTGTCCCGATACACTATCCCGATATCACAGTGAAACTGACAAATACAAATGTTGAAACCAACACCAGACGACATATACAAATGGATAAACCAACCCGAGCTCACAGAGAAACTGAAAAATACAACTGCTCAAGCCAAACCGAGTTGGCAAAAACAAATCGTGAAACCAACACCAGCTCACAGTGAAACTGACAAAAATCAACGTAAGATAAATAAACGGAAAAAAACACACCATATGTTGGCAGCTTACAAACCTTGTTTTGACAGCATTTCTACTAAATTAAATGAGAACCATGGCTCTTAAGGTATGTACAGTACCCGCCTAGAACCGGATTCTTATACTCACTCAAGTGACAATTTCCGGTTGTGTGTGTCAGGTGTATTCGTGAATTGTGCGAGGATGAGTTTCAAAGTACAAAACGAGATATTCAGACGAGAGCGGGGCGAGGATGAGTTTCCAAGTACAAAACGAGATTTTCAGACGAGAGCGGGGCAAGCATGAGTTTTCAAGTACAAAACGAGAATTCCAGACGAGAGCGAGGCGAGGATGAGCTTCCAAGTACAAAACGAGATTTTCAGACGAGAGCGGGGCGAGGATGAGTTTTCAAGTACAAAACAAGATTTTCAGACGAGAGCGGGGCGAGCATGAATTTCCAAGTACAAAACGACAATTCCAGACGAGAGCGGGGCGTGGATGAGTTTCCAAGTACAAAACGAGATTTTAGACTAGAGCGGGTAGTTAACGTTTAGTCAATTGCAATGTGCGGCAGGCATTGCGTGATGCCTTTACGGGGAAGTGCGGGTGGGGTAGTTCCGGTTACTGTACCTTCAAAGCAAAGGTATCATGGTTTTATGGTGGCCAGTACTAGGTACTCACAGCTTAAAATGAATTAGCTTAGTTTCTTAGACAGTGGTATGCTTGTGTTGAACTTCAAGCGGGCCACATTTCACGCTTAATACTAGCAATCAGCGATAACCAAACTGTTTGTCACGGGAGTGATAGAATGAACACCAACAACATAATTTACTCACTTCTCTGGAGATTAATGAACTAGGAAACGGTTCTTCGAGACAGATACAGTGACGAGTAACCGGTTTTTGTGCCGTTCAAAGACACATAATTACAGGATTAAGCAAATTACTGATGTGGTAAATAGATAATGTTTTATGCATGCATTAATACTTTTAGGTAGGAAACCGTAAAAAGAGAGAGAATTTTTTTAATGTAAACACGTTTGTAAAATGAAATAAATTTCAACTGTGTTCGGGAAAAGGGTAAAACAGTTAGTTTTCTACACAACTTACACATTTGCAAACATTTATATATACTGCATGTAATTATAACAAAGCAATTTGTTTTACGTAATAATATTTGATTATATATTTAAATATTTGGTAGAATAACAAAGAAAAGTTGAAAGCTGGAACATTTAGTTAATTATACGCAAGCAGGTTTGAAGGAAAACTTATAATGGAAAAATAAATCGAGGTGCTGATTAAATACTTCAACAGAACAGAATAGAACAAGACTAACGTGCGTTCCTTTAATTCAGGCGTGTGTGTGTGTGTAGTTATGAGGTTCAAAATCCCTCCACCAACAAACACGACAAGGTATCCTTGCCCGGACGGGCACAGTCGAGTCTGGACTGCTTTAATTCAGGCGACGAAGAGGGAACAATTCATACAACCACGTTCTTTCTTCGACACAATGTTCTGTCCTATCACAATATTATTTACTGCTCGTCTATATTGAAGGGCGTTGGTGTTGGTATTGGCACCATTATATGTGGACCGTTGCTGGTTGAAGGTATTCTCGATGACGTCTGAGTTTACTAGTCCTGGCGATATGTATACTAGGGATTACAGTTCAGTACCATTTTACACAATTCTACAAACCCTATAATACATGATTGGATGTCTTCATAACATTGGAGAGACATTATCATTTTACACAATTCTACAAATCCTATAATACATGATTGGATGTCTTCATGACATTGGAGAGACATTATCATTTTACACAATTCTACAAATCCTATAATACATGATTGGATGTCTTCATGACATTGGAGAGACATTAACATTTTACACAATTCTACAAACCCTATAATACATGACTGGATGTCTTCATGACATTGGAGAGACATTATCAATACATGATTGGATGTCTTCATGGCATTGGGGAGACATTATCATACATGATTGGATGTCTTCATGACATTGGAGAGACATTATCATACATGATCGGATGTCTTCATGACATTGGAGAGACATTATCATACATGATTGGATGTCTTCATGACATTGGAGAGACATTATCATACATGATTGGATGTGATTGGATGTCTTCATGACATTGGAGAGACATTATCATACATGATTGGATGTCTTCATGACATTGGAGAGACATTATAAGTTTTCATGGTTTGTTTTGGAAGAGGGTCATTACAGAGTTTTTCCAGTTCTCAAACCATACAGCGATTAACAGCAACTCTGCTAGTCTGGGGTCATCACTCAGTTTTACTGGTCTCATGTCTCGAAATATCTTTATGAGTTTGGATGTGTTTTTTAATATTTCAGTTACTCCATTAAAAATTGAACCCTTATCCCCTAAATAAACATCTCATTTACAATTTCACTATCCAGAATGTCTTCAATTTTGCTTGATTTGAAGGATATAAATCTTCATTTGTTAGCTTCCTGTGATGTTGCAGGGCATTGGTCTTGTCCCAGTTGTAGCGATCGATAAACATTTGCCATTGGATTGAGCATCCTTTTTTCTTGACTATATGGGAAATGTCCATCATAAACACCATACCCCTAAAACAACATAGACGCTAGCTTTTATATGTAGTTGAATTTGAACCGATGTTTATTTTCGTGAATGATCTGTTACTTTGTGCACCGTCCATGCAGGTATATACTGTTTTGAACCCATACATGTTCAGTTTGTCAACAGCTTTCCAGAACAAAGGGTATAGTTCAGGCGCCTGTATGACATCAGAGATAAGTGGGCAACTGGGAAACGGAAACCTGTGACCCCTAGGTAAACCAATTGCAATGCTACAACTGGTCCTTAGTATTATTTCATTCTTCCCTTTCCTCATTATATGGGAGAGGTTTGCTTCTTCCCCATCATCTTCATCCATCAGACCAGAAAGTTATATTACATCCCCAGGTATACTTATCTGAATATCGGCTTGTATCGGCTTGTATCGACATTTATCAACAACAAGCTCACCTACAAGGCCTTCATCTAGGATGTTCTTTCGCTTTGCTTCTTCATACATCCAGCATAAATATTTTCGTCGAAGTCAACTTCATACTTTACCTTATGTTTGTACTGGAGAAGAACACAAGGTAATTACACATTCAAACGATTGAGGACTTCTGCAGAAACCATTGAAGACATATATATATATTATGTTCCGAGTCCACCTTCTTCCCCTTGGATCTCTACTTACATTCTGAGCCTCGCTTAGGAACAACTCTACCATTTCATCATTTGCATCAGGTATGCGTTTCTTAATGTCTTCTTTTGTTACAGTTTTTAGGAGTCGTAATACCAGATTTAGATGATTTCTGATCAAAGTTGCTAGAACTTGACACATTTTCTTCCTGCGTCATAGCCTTCTTTGGATTAGAATGAGCTAATTTCATTCTAAGGCACTTCGTACATGAGTCAGCTAATGAATTCATAGGGAGAACTCTGTCACGAGGTAAAGGCGCATCCTTCTTCTTTCATTGTCATCACATTTCTAGATTTCTAATCTATGAAACCTACTCATTGTAACTGTTTTGGTCACGTTAATAATTCCACATAGCTTCAATAGTATAACAGATTTTATTGCATGGCCTATGCTCTCTGTCCGCTGTATATTTGTTGCAAATAAAAACAGTGCTCAAATCTACCAATCGACCACTAATTCCGGAGTCCAATTTTGATTGGATAAGAAAGTCACAATTTTTGCTATTTTGTTCCCATTACTAAAACTACTTGTCTCAACAGCGTACTTCAACTTATCTTTACAAACTTCAACAATTCCAACGTTAGCTGGTGATAATCCTTCCATTTCCTCAGGTGTTTTTGAATGTGAAGATACTGGAACTATGGTTTCTATAAGTTTTAAGGAAATCCCATTGTATGTTGTAATAGTTGTACTGGATTTGTTCCTTTTCCTAATAGCATTTGGAAACACTTTCAACATACTGTCCAAGAATACACGCTTACTATAATTTGTATACATTCATCTTTCTTTCATTTCAAAATCAAAGCGCTGTAGAGCTTGTTGACTTCCATAGCCCCAGTTGAGTTTTCTGACACCCGTCAGAGAAGCATGAAACAAAAAAAAGCTTGTTAAACCTATTTTTGTTCGTAGTTTACCTTCATCAGTTTAAAGGGACACATGACATTTTTGATTTATATTCATTGTGCATATGCACTGAACTAGGACCCGATATCCGTACGGTTTAATTATTGTTGATGAAATAGTTTGGTCTAGAGAACTAGATGGCTTGGCTACTTTTATTGCGTAAATCATTAATAATAAGTCATATGTTGCTTTTAGGTTCTTTTAAATTCCCGTTTTATGATTCACTCAATTTTATATGAATATAGATATAAAAATCGAACAAGAAAAGCAGCATTCAAGGACGACAGTCAACCACAAACACACAAAGAAACAAAGAACAAATGTAAAGATGGTTAAAAGGCCAAATAAGACATCACAAACACAAAAGGGTTGACAATAGGGCTACCGCATTGGAACGGTCAGTGGCAAAAAAGGCCGCTGAGGGTTTAAACCAGGTTCTAGGATGCACCAGACCTCACACTTACCCTAGTCATCCCAATAAAACGGGACATTGTAAAAAATCCCCGCCATGAACTATTCGCTAATCAAAAAGGCAGCATTAATTGGCAATATAAGTAAACACAAAGATGCTCGTGTATATATATAAATACAAAACAACAATAGCTTGGAAAGCCACAAAGCATGTACTCAAAGAGCAACAAGAAAACAAACCATTGAGGGCATGACAAGACAAGATTGCAGACAAACATCAAACGTCACCGTCCTTTTGGGCTTTAGGTAGACGTCATCATAGGGTCCACAGCCTGTCCGGTCATCGCTAGACGTCATCATAGGGTCCACAGCCTGTCCGGTCATCATAGGGTCCACAGCCTGTCCGGTCATCGCACAATTAAAGAGGAAAGAACCTAGACATTTGATGCTCATTTTTATTGCAATTGTATTGCAGTATTTAAACTGAGCCCGATACTTATATTTAGTTATCGGTGGTACATTTTCAATTTCTTTTGTTTTCTTACTTAATTTTTGATTCGGTGGTTGCACTACTCCGGCCGATAAAAGGCTCTTGGTATTGTTTAACCACTTATAGGATATATTGTCTGCTTTTTAATTTAGTCTTTTGGCTGTTACTTGTAATACGCAGGCTTCATAACCGCTGCTCCCAACTAAATTCCATTATATTTATTTCGCTCTTCGGGGCATTTAATTTATTAGATACTGGGACCATACGCCGTACGACATGGGGAAGCAATTAACTTTATGTCCATCGCCGTATGCATGCCATCTTCGGGATGGTTAAAATTGTGTATTATTGATTTTATGAATATTGAGTTCTGCTCAACCCGGGGCTAGAGGGCGTGAGCGGTAGCTAGCATATTTCACTACCGCTCATGAACAGTCTCAATCAAAACGAGACTGCAATATTTCGTATGTGTCGTGCTCGGCCGTTTCCAAAGGTCAATTATTATACTCTTTTTTAAAAGTGGAATTTCAATGACTATTGTCCATTATACACATGCTACATGCAAGGGATACTACGCTGCTGTCTATATATGCTAAGATACTGTGGAATTGCTAGTACACTAGATGATATTTATAAGTACCCCAGTTAAATTGTATGTCATATCTTTTAAATGGAATGTACAATGTTGATTCAACATCATATGAAAACTCATTAATATTGTTTAACAGATCATCAGATAAAATTAAAAATAAATAATCCATTTGATAATCAGATTACAGGCAGTCAATGTTTTAAAGAACGTGTTCAAAATTTGAACAAAAGTTATGATGAAAAATAAATGTTTTAGTAGCATTTAAAATAGGGGTACTTATAAGTGTAGTCCAGTGTATATCTAATATTTATGCATAGGATTTTTACCCACCACACTTACTCAAATGCATTGGAAGGAATTTATTTTTGTCTTATTGGTGCATGTATAAACCTCCACCGTTCCACAAATAAAGGAGATTTTTTTTTAATACTATATACTCCTGTTTTAACGCCCTGGGAGCATTGCATTTTACAAATAAGGGTGTTTATATGACGCCATTTTAACGAGAAAACCAACTTTGTAATTAGCTATTAACAAAATGAAAAAAATGCTAGTAAGCATGCTCTGTGTTAAAAAAAAGACATTACCTCTATAAAATGCTTAAATTTGATGTGAGACTATTAATCATAACTGCTAGTATAGCCTACCTGTGAGTTCGTTTTCTCTAGACTAGAAAGTAGAGGGTTTTATTATATAGGTGGCGGGGTGGGTGGGGAGTTATTAAGAGGTATACGGTAGAAGAAATAATTATTGTAAATTATGCAACAACTCAAACTCGTGAAGAAAGTAAGTAATTGTAAAAGTAAACAACTTTGCAAAAACTTGTTTAAAATCTGATAATATATAATGCCGTACGATGTAAAAAAATATATGAAATATCAAATTTATTAATGATCAATTTTCTTTTTTATATTTTAAAGTCACATTCAGAAGCTATACTTTCAGCATGTTGCTTTTTGTTTTAATGAATTCGTATATATGTGTGTATAGGAATTAAATCAGGGCTCACATTTAATATGCTTACTGACAATGTGCCAGTTGATTTTTCAAAATGCCAATTCACATTTAAAACACAGGCAATAACTATATATATAATATAAAATGTGTACTGAAAAAATAGAAACTGTTTATTACTGGAAGTAAATTATGTTAAATTTATAGTTTTATTTATAAATTTTCTATTGAAAAATACATTATACCAGAAAAGATGTAGCAAGTAACAAAAATGTTGATTACACCCTGTATATTATGCCATAGTCTCTACTGATATGGGGTTGTTAAAGGAACTGGTTATAGAAACCTAAAAAAGTGAAGTAAAACAATTTGCACATTTGGAAATAAACCAATTCGATATTTAAATTGCAGTTCCGATCAAGATTTGATACAGCCCATTTCACAGCACAAGAACTATTGCCATTTGATGACGTTGTTAAGTGCATAATTTGACAATGAATTTGACAATATAATTTCAATTACTTCGGAAACACAACGTCAGTCGGTTGATTTGCCAAGCGATCTTGATCTAGAGAGGATTCTGGAAAATATCAAATGTGGACATGTTGCAACTACTATGCAATACAACACAAATCAAATTAAAAAGAAATTGATAACTGTTTGCAAAAAATGAATTTGCTAAACTATCATCATTCAGTGAAATTCTTGATATTGATCCTGAAAAGGCAGAGCCAGTCTCAGCTAAAACACAATGTGATTTTTATTCCAAAGTGCACAATTATCAACTAGTGCAGAATTTAGAATGAATTGTCTTTCATTGTTTGAGAATGTAAAATTCACAGAAGAGCATTTGCATATATGCTTTAATGTATCAAACGAAATACGGAAGTACATTTTGAAAGGAATGTCGCAGCTATTTAATATTTCCAACCTAGCCATTTTCAAAAGGACTGTGTCAAATGCCTCTCATGCTAGGGTAATGTATGTTGGAGGATACTGCTTAGCAAAGGTCCGACATAAATACATAGAAAAAGAAAAGAAAAGCAGTATGTACAAGACAGATGAAGCTGGTCAGGCAATGTTTGAAGAATGTGTATGTACAGTTAATATTCTAGACTGCCTAAAATTAGAGGAGCATCATATACTAGCTACAACCAGTGAGCCAGAATCACGTGTAGATGTGGGTAGACGGCAGCAGAAAAACAGAGCACTTACCAATATCTAAGACAGACTGTCCCATTTCTTCCTTCAACTAACTGAACTACCGCTCATGAACAGTCTCAATCAAACGGAGACTGCAATAGTTCGTATGTGTCGTGCTCGGCCGTTTCCAAAGGTCCATTATCATACTCTTTTTTTATAGCACAGTGGCAAACGTCTCCCCGCGCTTGCAATCAGTACTGTTATTCATTCGATCTTTGGAGATCGCTGAGCCCGATACTTATATTTAGTTATCGGTGGTACATTTTCAATTTCTTTTGTTTTCTTACTTTATTTTTGATTCGGTGGTTTCACTACTCCGGCCGATAAAAGGCTCTGGGTATTGTTTAACCACTTATAGGATATGTTGTCTGCTTTTTAATTTAGTCTTTTGGCTGTTACTTGTGATACGCAGGCTTCATAACCGCTGCTCCCAACTAAATTCGATTATGTTTATTTCGCTCTTCGGGGCATTTAATTTTATTAGATACTGGGACCATACGCCGTACGACATGGGGGAGCAAATAACTCCATGTCCATCGCGTATGCATGCCATCTTCGGGATGGTTAAAATTGTGTACTATTGATTTTATTAATATTGAGTTCTGCTCAACCCGGGGCTTGAGGGCGTGAGCGGTAGCTAGCATATTTCACTACCGCTCATGAACAGTCTCAATCAAACCGAGACTGCAATATTTTGTATGTGTCGTGCTCGGGCGTTTCCAAAGGTCCATTATCATACTCTTTTGTTTCAAACTACTTGTGGATGAAAAATTGAATAAATATGGTGGTAACGTGTTTGAACATATCATAAGTGTTACCCAGAAGATAAGGATGAAAAACCTGTAAATGAAGAACAACAAGAACATCAAATTAAAAACATTTACAAGAAAATGATCAAGTTGTATTTAATGGTTATGCTTAACCGTTTCGCAAAGATATTCTTAAAAGTTTTCTTGAAAGAAAAAAATGGCCCACAGAAAACAGGTCAGAGTATCCTCACAAACTGAAAAATCTGTCGCCAAAATCGAAGGCAACCCCACGCCCCTTCTCCCTCACACACAAATAAAGGCAAGGATCTTGTGGAACAACCAAGTACATCTGGACTACAAGTGAGAAAACAGTTCAAGAAAAAGTTAGTTAGTTTACAAAGTGATAATCTAGAAGATGACAGTTGAGAAAGATTTACTACCAGCCGACAACACAAAAGCAAAATAACACAAAAAAAATGCAAGAATGTTCACCAACCGAGTACGTCTGGAGTACAAGTGAGAAAAATGACCAAGAGGAAGTCAGCCAGTTTAGAAGGTGATAGTTCAGAACAATTCAGACAGTTCAGAAGGATTTACTACCAGCCGACAAAACAAAAGCAAAGCACACAAAAAGATGCAAGGATGTTCAAAAACCGAGTACGTCTGCAGTTTCTGAAACTGAAAATTCGGATAGTGACGAAGATGGCACAAAGTGCAAAGTCCAAAACTTCCAAAACATATTTTAAAGGTGAAATATTATGGATCCAATGTGATGGTTGTGATGGGTGGCTTCATCGCATTTGTGCTGGTTTAAAACACCATATGAAATGGAAACGAGCTACTCGAAAGGGGCCACATACTTTTCAAAGGCTGTGAATGATAAAACTACTTCTGAACATGCCAAACATGGGAACATATTACAGCACATGTAAACGTAGGTATACTAAGGCATTCGAACTATTTATTAATATCCTAAATGAATAATAAGGGGCATTAAGTTATTACCAAGTGCAAATAGGCATTTTGCAGTGTATATTAAGTATGACTTCTGATGAAGTAAAATCCCCAACAATTGCACATTTAATGCATGATCTGAAAACACCAGCGACCTGTTTTCATAAAGTCCGCCAACAGTCCGCGGTTGTTTTACATCACGCTGGTTCCGCTGGCTCTAAGCCTATGCAATCATCATATTGGCGAGTATGGAACCATTCGCAACAATTCTGGATTGACGAATCAGAGAGCTACATGGCTATTATATTCTGTTCTATACTGGATAAGCATTTCCGGGTCACCGAAGAAAGATGGCAACGCGCATATGAACGTGAAAATTGTTCGAAATATTGTGCCATTACCAGATGTCGGATTGAGCTTTCTGATGATCGGTTTCTGTAATTATACGTTATTTCTGATTGAACACATGCATGTGTATGCAGGTTGAACGGTGTGTAGTTGTGTTTCAGTCGTCCAAGAATTGACCGTGTATTCGATCGTTAACAAAGTGGAGTCAATGTTTTCCAAAAAAAATCTGCGGGACACCTTTATAATATATAAAAAAAAAATCAAAAATGTATTAACATGTTATTATATGATATTTGGTTGATGTGTATGTGAATTTTGGTTATCTCAAAGAGGGTGTTGTAGAGAGAGAGAGAGAGAGAGAGAGAGAGAGAGAGAGAGAGAGAGGGTTGAGGGTAGTAGAGTGTGTGGTGGGTAAGGGTAAATGGTGACCAAATTACTCGCCGAATACCTGTGAGTTTTCAAAAACATAAACTGAGCCGCACCAAATTTGTTTCACGCACACCTGCACTTTATGTCAATCATGTTTATAAAGTAATATAATATAAACTGTTAAAGTAGTTCGTTCCACAAGCTTGCGTGTATTAAATACAGTGTTTCACACATATACACTTGATGATGACCATGTATATAACGTTTCAAATCAATATCTTTAGAAACGTAGGAGTAGCTCCTCCTCAAATTGCTGCAATAGATATACCCACTAACTGACCGACCGACCGACAGGATCATATGTTTAAGCATATTCAAATTTCTTAAGATTATTTTTGCTCTAAGTTTATTTGATAATACTCGCGAGCTCATATCAAGGTAGAATTTTTAAATGCCTATTTTTTTTGGTTTACGTTAATTAACCCTTAGTTCCTTGTAAGTAAACGCGGTTAAAATACAGCTTCTTATATTACCGGATGGCCTGGCCTGCTTTAGTGGCCTACACAATCACTCTGTAGACAAGAACTAACCGTTCTGGCTGTTAATGGAAACTTATCAGATTAACTGAACTCTTGATAATAGCACGAGCAATAAATATTACTGTTGGGATTGTTTTCATTGAAGATGCAAATTATTAATTGAACTGCGTTAGAAGTCAACGCATTTGCGATAATAGAATAGGACAAATGTCTTTCATTATATAAAAATCAAATAAAAAACAAAAAACCGATCAAAAATAAATAAATATATATATATATAGGGAGAAATATTTGTGAACTACCAAGGACAGACAACCTTCGGACGAACTACGGCAGGGCGCCTAGTTATGACGAGATTTTTTATAACAGGAAGGTTATTGTCCATTTATTCTTTGAAATGGTTCCAGTAACACCGGTCATCGTTCAGTCAAATTAAATTGTTGAAAGTTGAATCGTTATTTTATTATCGAAAGCAAGTGTTAATAGACTGATATCCGCACGATATTTATTTGATGTGCGGCATTATTAAACGATATGTCAAAAGGCAAATTCAATACTGTTTTTATCTCCAATAATGATCGAAACTAAGAAATACATGTGTGAGTAGTATGATAGAAACTTGTTAAATTGTAGTCTTTCGAAATCGACCTTAGTTCTAAGTTTGAGTCGTTAACAATGAACATGATAATGGAATTCGAATTTATACTTCTGTTTTCAAATTTCTTCAAGTTTCTACAAGTCCAGATAGCGTATTTGAGTTCGTTTAATAGATAAAGTACTAAATCTCGTTGTTCTGTGTCGATCTCGAAATCCAACACGTTATACAAGATGTGATTTACATTGAAAGTCACTCGTGTTTCGGCAATTAAAGTAATCCAGTTGTAGATTAATTTAATGCATGGTTTAACTATGTCACATTCACAATATAAATGTTTAACTGTCTCAATATCGGATGTGCAAAGTGTACAACCTAAAATTTTAGACGATTTTCTGGTATATAGTAACATTTGTACAGGGAGTATTTCGTGTGCAATTTTCCAAGAGACATCCCTTGCAAACGGATCGACAAACTTGTTCCGAAAACTTTTCCACACAGGAATAAAATTGATAAACGGACGCTTGGAGATAACGCGAGGAATGGTAAATTGCAAGTTAGTTAAAAGTATATACAACTGTTTGACTGTAAAGCTCCCTAGTTTTGCATCGGGAAAGTTTGACTCGAAATGCCTGACCAGTTCTATACATGTTTATAAAAAGGTGGTATGTATTCACTGTGGGGGACTGTTAAGGCTGCAAAGGATTTGTTATAGTTGCGTAAAGGCAACCCTATCCAATATTTGGCAAAGTGTGTCCATTTCGCGTCATGGTTATTGATAAAATGCGGTATGTGTTTTAATAAAAGACTAATTTCGTCGAATGTTAATGATACTTAAACCCCCTTTATCATGAGATAAATATACTGTTTTTTCTTTTCAAAGGGTCGCCTTTGAATCCCCATAGAAAAGAAAACATACTTCTATTAAATAGCTTTAAATAGTGCTCATTTAAAAGCATGGCTGACCCTACATGCCATAACTTAGAACACGATAATAGGTTAATTATATATGATTTCGCTTTCAGAGATAAACGCCTCTGTTTAAACTGGTTTAAGCATTTTTCAAATTTAGTATAAGTGTTTGACCATATATCATCTTCTGTTAAGAAATTACCTAACTGTATGCCTAATATTTTGGACGATTTAATCCAAGAAATACCAAAAGGGTGATCCGAGCGGTTTTTCCATTTTCCTAAAAACATGCCTTTTGATTTGTTTAAATTTAACTTTGAACCAGAAGCTTTTCCAAAAAGGTAACATTTATATAAAAACAGTTTAGCCGAATTGTCATCGGTGACAATACCATTTGTATCGTCCGCATATAATAAAATTTTAGCTTGTTCGGTTGTTCCGGGAATGCTTAGTCCTTTTATGTTACTATCTAAACGAATTTGATTAGCAAATGTTTCTAGAACAAGTACTTAGAGCATCGGGCTTAGACTACAGCCTTGTCGAACGCCGCGGGATAAGCCGAAAGGTTCGGAAATAAAGTTATTGGCGATTACCGATGACGAAATGTTTGTGTATAAGATTTTTATCCATGATATAAAATTCTCCTTAAAACCAAAAGCTTTTAACACCATTTGCAGGAAATCATATTCTACTCTATCGAATGCTTTCTCCTGATCGAGATCTAGAAGGATGCAAGAAATACCTTTTTGATCGCAATAATCTATGATATTTCTTATCAAGTGGGAATTATCAAAAATGGCTCGTCCTTTGACTGAACATGTTTGATCTTTATGAATAATGCCATCTAAAACGTTGCCTAGTCGATTTGCGATGGCCTTTGTTAATATTTTATAGTCGTAGTTTAAAAGTGATATGGGTCTATAACATGTCATGTTATCAGAATTGTTTTTATCTTTGCACAAAAGTATAATATATGAAAGTTTCTGGTCGTTCGAAAGTTCTTTATTCTCGAAAAAATAATTTGTTACTAGCAAAAATGCCGGTCCAATAATGTTGAAGAACTTAATATAGAATTCTTTTGTTAGACCATCTGGGCCTGGTAATTTATTGTTCTCCATTTGTGAGAGAGCTTCAAACAATTCTTTATACGTAAAATTTGCTTCTAAACTGTTAGCATCGTTTTCACTAAGCCGCGGTAAATCTTTCAAAAATATATTAGCTACATCAATATCTATACTTTCTGAAGAATACAAACTGGAATAAAAATCTTTAAAACAACTCAAAATATTTTTGGACGATTTATGTTCTATATTATTAGCAATAATTTTGCTGATAATTTTCTTGTTACACCTTTTTCGTTCTATTTTTGAACTATAATTAGAGGGTAGTTCCTCATTTTCTAATGAAATAATTTTTGCTCCAGTTTTAGAGCCTTCATTTATAATCCTATTAAAGTTTTCGATTTGTATCCTTAAATTATCTATTTGATCTGAAAATTGACCAGGATACTGTTTATCGCATGGTAATAATCTGTTATATTCAAATCTCAATTTCCTTAAATCGTTGTATTTATTCTTAAATTTTTGTTTGCTAAATAAGACCCAAAATGTTTTGATCTTACGTTTCAGGTCATCCCAATTATCAGTTGTGGGTTTAAAAGCCGTAATATGATAATTTAAGAAATCGGTACAGTTTTCAACGAACTTATTGTCCTCGAGTAAGCTATTATTAAATTTCCAGTAACTAGTCCCCATGTCAATCTTTTTGAAATTTGATAGTTTCAATGAGAATATATCATGATCACTGTAATATACAGGGTGAAAAACGAACTCAGTATTAGGGGTAACCATGTCTTTGGAAATATATATTCTGTCGAGTCTTCACTTGTATGAATATCTTTAGTATGTTGATGCCATGTATAAGCTTTTGAATTAGGGTTATTTTTCCGGAAAATGTCGCACAGCATGAAATTGTTACATAAATCTAAAAGTTCTTTTTCACCTCCTGTTTCTAAATTTGTGTTTGCACCCTCACCCCCTTTGTCTAGTCCCAAATTCGGAAAACAGTTGAAATCCCCTCCCAAAACAATATTTCTATTACATACTAGGTATTGCGATAAATGTTTGATAAAGGCTTTTCGCTCCCTGCTGTTATCGGGACAGTATATATTTATCAGTCTATATGGTACATGTTCAAATTTTATATCTAGAAAAACGAACCGCCCATCGAAATCATACTGGAATTTCTCTATGGTGTAATTAATGTTTGGAAATATTAAAATGGTAACGCCGGCTGACCTGTTTGAGCCAAAGCTATTAAACATATCGCACTTGAATTGTTTCTTAATTTTGTCAGCAAAATATTTTGATTCTAAATGTGTTTCTTGCAAAAATAAAATGTCATATTTGTTTTTCCTGCATGTTTCTAATAGAGTTTATCTAAGGATTTTAACCCATTTACATTCAGGGTTCCAATATGTAATTTTGATGTATCCATGGTGAGATTAGTTGGTGTTGAAATGGACTAACTAACAGCTGATAATTTATAGGTATTAATAAACAAGCTTTAGAGACAAAAATGATTTGTGTTAGTGAACGGTTCATGTTTTTGTGCATGTGAGTACTATGAAAGCAAGATAGTTTAAGAATGAAATAATTACATAATGTGGGCATTATCTGAATGTTGTTCGAAAACATTTCGATACTCGAAGGAAGAAAATAATCATTATGACGTATGTCGGTGAAATAGGAAAAGTGCACTCCTGACGATAAATGTCTGCATAATTCGGCCGAATAAAAATACGATTTAATGCCGATTCCGAAAGTGCTGATATAGAAAAATAGAAAAGTATCTTAAAGATAATATTATGAAATAAAATCGCGTCAGCATATAAGTCACGTGATTGGCGTACGTAGTAAATTGAACTTATGTGCAAGTGGTCCTTTGAAAATGTTATTTTAAAGTTATACATGGAAATCGACAAATATAACGACATATACGTAGCACAAATATGTAGAACAGTATTGCAAAATAAAGAGTATACCTGGTTCCAGGCGGATATGCATATAAAACATAATGAAATATTAATTATCCGGGGAATTATCCCTTTGGGTGTTTTGGTATAGTCCGTGAACAGTCCGCCATTGTGTACTCATGTAGGGGGAGGAAATCAGTATCATAGTCCGTTTAAACGTATAAAGTTGTCGAATAGGTACTGCGAACAGGTTAACAGATCACTTCGGCTTCAACTTCTTCCCATTACAGACGACTGCTTTCTAACTATCCTCCTCGTTGTCACTGCCAGGACGTTTTTCCTGGCGTTGCACTATCATGTCAGACGTCCCAATGGAAGTGTCCGCGCTATCTGTTCAATTATTAGACTCTCTACAAAAATGTCACTTTTGGCCAGGCGCGATCTGAGAACCGATCATAGGTATGTCGTCTGTCGGCGCGGCATCCTGTGCTTGCTCATCCTTGTCAGGTTCGTCATCGGGGGCGTGGGTAGCGGTTCCCGATGGTACCTCTGGCAAGGCCTGTGTGGTAGCCTCTCCTTTATCCCAGATCCAGATGCAGATGGTCGCATAACTGTCGTCGCGTACGACGGCCTGTTTAATGTACACTCTGATCTAACGTGACCCACGACATTGCACTTTAAACATAACGGTGGGCGACCTCGCATTGTAACAAGCATAGAGATGCCTCTCCCGAACTTTAACAGATGAGGGATAGAACACCGACTCATTTCGTCTATTGTCATTGTCACAGAGCGCGTGCCATTTGGAACTGACGTGTTCCCCTCCACGAACACCGAGTCTCTCGTCACAACCACGTCAGATCCGTAGCGCTGAAATACTTCCTCCACGAAAACGTCTTCAATGTAAACAGGTAACCAATGTACCTTCAAATTAATCCGCTGTTTAGAGATTAAACTAAGCTGCCGTGCAATGCCTTTTACGTCGATCGCAGGGGATTTACTTAAAATGTCTCGAGCCGCGGAGGAGTTCACGGTCAAATGCCAAGCCGCGGCGTCAACTTTGGCAATACAACCTATATCATCACTTTTCAATAACTGTGAAAGTCCAACATAAACATCCGAAATTTTTGTTCCAGGTGCGTGTAACCTAAACGTTTTTAAATATAACTCTCGATCGTAATAATCATTTTGAATACTATTACATTGTATAACTGCCGCCATTATATATACTATGCTGGTTAACCCAAAACGCGCATAGATATTTACGGTAACACCGCAGCAGAAAAACACGTCCGTTCACATCGGACGCTGAAGAGATATCTACACTTTGATCTTAGCCAAAAGGCCGAGAAGCGTATGCATTCACTCCCTAAAAAGGATAAGCTGCGTGTGTGTATAAGCTTTTATTTATCCTCGCTGTATTGCACAAAGCATTTTAGCGAGCAGACCTAGGTTTTAAGTCTCATCCGAAGGACTGGTAAGGTAGGAAATACTTTTTGAAATAGGATAAGCTGCAACACACGTTGATGAACTGTATCTCTACATCATAACACACTCGTCTGTGGCACAATTAACATATAGACGCATAAATACATACAACTATAGCTCATACGAGTGGGCCACATTAAAGAATTCAACCACACAGAGCTATATTAAGACAGTGACAATGAAAGGTGCCGGATCTTGGGGATACTGTGAATTCAGTAAATATAATAAAGGGAGATAATTTGAACTCACTACGGCAACTTTCGAAATTGGGATCTCGTAAGAGATTCATGTTCACAAAGCAGAATTATATATAGGGAGAATATTTGTGAACTACCAAGGACAGACAACCTTCGGACGAACTACGGCAGGGCGCCTAGCTATGACGAGATACACAGAAATGAAGCGTCTGCATTCACTCCCTATAAAGGATAGCTGCAACACACGTTGATGAAATGTATCTCTACATCATAACACACTCGTCTGGAGGCACAATTAACATATAGACGCGTACATACATACAATTATAGCTCATATGAGTGGGCCACATTTAAGCATTCAACCACACACAGCTATATTAAGACAGTGACAATGAAGGGGATACTGCGAATTCAGTAAATATAATAAAGGGAGATAATTTGAACTCACTACGGCAACTTTCGAAATTGGGATCTCGTAAGAGATTCATGTTCACAAAGCAGAATTATATATAGGGAGAATATTTGTGAACTACCAAGGACAGACAACCTTCGGACGAACTACGGCAGGGCGCCTAGCTATGACGAGATACACAGAAATCAAGCGTATGCATTCACTCCCTAAAAAGGATAGCTGCAACACACGTTGATGAACTGTATCTCTACATCATAACACTCCTCTGGAGGAACAATTAACATATAGACGCATACATACATACAATTATAGCTCATATGAGTGGGTCACATTTAAGCATTCAACCACACTAAGCTATATTAAGACAGTGACAATGAAAGGTGCCGGATCTTTGGAATACAGTGAATTCAGTAAATATAATAAAGGGAGATAATAATAATAATAATAATAATAATAATAATAATAATAATAATAATAATAAAACTGGACACGATCTTGTGGGGTATGTTTTTTTACCAAACAGGTAAACCTATGAATACTAGATCAATACAAATACATTTTAATATTAATAACTATATTACAATATAATAAATAAAGATGCACTTTATTTAAATAAATGATTCATTAAATAACAGTCAATAATAATAACAATTATAAAAATAAATATAATTATATATATATAAATCGATACGTTTTATTAAAGAAATTAATTAAGTATACTGTTTAAGATAATAAAATCATAAACATTTTGCCGGGAGTTGGGGATTTAATTATTCCCTCCCATTTCCGTTTTGCAGATTTTCATCTTTTATTATAAATCATAGTAAGTAACCTGAAACAATTCATCTATAGTTAGTGACTTACAGAATATAGATTCAATCAAGTCAAATAAAATACAACCCGATACATATAATTTCATTAAATACAATTCGCGTAATAAATATATCATATCATTATAATATATTAACAGTAAACCATTATTACCGGGTTTGTGGAACCAAATAATGCTTTCGCTATGAGGTGAATGCAAAACTATTTTCTAAGTATGAGTTCTGCCCAATACGACTGAATTAGGCGGAAATCTCCAGAGTGCAAAGTTATTGAACTGAGAACAAACATCCATCAATCACTCTTGCTGAACAAGACAAACCTGTTTACAATACAACATCACACTATGCTCACAACATCTATATATTCATATATATATTCATGCACATTTGTAAACAGTGGAAATATCAATATTATGTTTTGACCTCTTCATACCTGGTAAAACCAGTCACCTGTAACTTTAAAGCACTGTGGTCAACTATGTTGACGCAATATCGGTTAAAGAGAAATATGAAGACAGGTCAACAAAAATAAAATAAATTTAAACGTTTGTTAGTAAATAAATACTTCAGCGAATAAAAAAATAAGAAAATAAATACACAGTTTTAATATTAATAATAATAATAATAATAATAATAGCAGAATTATGTTGAACAATATAGCTATCGATGTATTTAGATGCATTCCTCCATATATAACATGTTCATTTAATACGTTATCTATTCCAGAACTTTTTCTTTTCATTAGTTGCTTAGTAATATTCGAAATATTGGACTGAGTTACTTTAAATTTAATAGTGTATCCGAATTCTCCCATTTGTTTTGTACTGTGTTGAAGAAGCTTAGAATTAATATTTTGTGACAGCGATTCCTCCTTGTTATCGGCGGGCATAAAAAACATCTTTGAAGTATTGACCAAACCCGTTAGCTATATTTGCTTCTGTGTACCATTCTCAATAATTTCTGAACATATTTCGACAGGTTTATCTTTTTTGCTCCTTAAGAGTCTCCAAGACAGCTAGTCTGTAATCTAATTCAGCCGCGCGTTCAAGTTTTTCGTATGAGTGATTTAGGTATTTGTTGGACGCAATTCGTTGCAGTCTCCGAAAAGTGTTCTTAGCACCTTTATACGTTTTATACGATTCATACTGGTGTCCTCTGGGCCTCCAATCTTCGATCCATTGTCGCATAAATTGTCTTGATTCATTGTGAGCTGTCTTAATCTCATACGTCCAATACAGTTTTGCGTATTTATTAAATTTACTTTTAGGTAGTACAGTGGATGCCGAATGGATGGCGTTTACGATAACGTCGTTCACTTCATCTGGAGTACGCATTTCGTTTTCTAAATAGTCAATGCCTTTATTGTTAGCTATATGGTATTGATACGATTGTATATGCTCAGAAGTACATCTGTTCCACGCTACAGGACGTTTAAGAGATATATTATGTATACCAATTTCGTCTAAATCTATTTAAATCTATTTGCCAAAACAACGGTAGATGGTCCGATGTAAATATCTGGCACTCTTCGGTAACGGATGACTTTCGTATACAGTTTACCATTGATTTGTCCATAAGTATATGACCTATCATCGCCTTAGTCAGGATGAAAGAGTACTTTGGGCCTGTTGTTATGTTCATCTCAATAACAGAGAACAACCCATTTGCCATTACAAAATTAGAAATAATCTCCGACTTCAATGTTCAACCGGTGTCTGGTATGGTACCGTTATTGCCTAGTAATTGGCATTGAAATCTCCTGCTATAATGACGTCACCTTGAGTTGATAATAAAACAACAATAACATCATTAATAATAATAATAATAATAATAATAATATTAGTAACAATAGTACTAAAGAATAAAAATCATAAACTTTAATAATGAAATATACTACTACTACTACTACTACTAATAATAATAATAATAAAATAAATACAAATTAATTTTATTTGAAAATATAAATATATAGATGAATGAACAAATATATACAAAAAATAATAAAAAAATAATAATAAAAAACAATAAAAAAAAATGCCAAAAAAGTCATAAAAATAAATAAGTTCATAAATAAATAAAATAAATAAATAATTAAAATAATCAAATAAATATTGATAAAACGTAAAAAATTATAAAAACGCATCAATAAATTAATAAATAAATGAAAAAATAAATGTATAAGTAAATAAATACATAAATATATAAATAAATGAATACATTGATAAATAAACACATAAATAAATAAATAAATACATAAGTAAATACATTTTTAATAGATACTGGATCTACACATATCTTAAATACACAAACAATAATAATAATAATAATATTATTAATAATAATAGCTTTAATAATAATAACAATAATATTAATAATAATAATAGTAAAATAACTTCATTTAAAGGGACATTTAAATCAAATTCTATTAAATAAACCTAGATATGTTAGAAACTGGTCAGTGATTTCAGTTTTATTCTGTTTCACGAATCGAGCTTGTCAAGAGGTGATGTGCATTCCGGGCAGAAAAGTGACCGGCCAGTACTAAGACCGGGCCTGCAGTGAAGAAGATGTTGCGTGATGTCCGTTTGGCCCCGACTTTGGTGGACAAGCCTGAATTGTCAGTGCGTTGCGAATCAGCACCCGATATACTGGTTAGCGTCGATACCACAGCAGAGCTCAGTAAAACAGCTAGGGTAATGGAGGTAGAAGGCAAGTGCCAGCATGGGTTTCATAGGGCCCGCAACAATCGTCCAACCTAATTTCATGCCAAGACGTCCCCTTTTGTTACCATTGTTCTCATTTATGGCCAATCGGCAAAGCTCCAAGTAATACTTCTGTTCCAATAAGATATTTTAACATTTATCCTACACATACACCATTGTATTAAAATATAGGTTTATAAATGGTTTCCAACTCTAGTAATCTGGTTCAAGAGTTGGTTCTCTGTAACACAATATTAAATTAGCTGATATTAATTTTCAAAAAATACCTCATAGGTTAACTTAGGTAGACTAGAACGCTCATTGAATACTCTAGGTGTAGCAAATTTACACATTTCACAGGTTGCATTAGTTAAGAAATCGGAATGTGATTTGAGTTCAATAACCCATCTTACATTTCTGGATAAATGAATTTATTTTTGAGGGATAAATGTCAAATCGATGTCAGAACCTGTACGTGTTTTCCTACATATGTGGCGATCTAGAGGTTCCTTTAGCGCATGGAAAGTCTGTCGGCTCAACTAATGAGTTATATAGTTTTCTGTTTAGAGATCAACCCTAAAGAAATTGTAATGGGTATTCTCATACTCAAAATATTTGAGTTACTACACAATGTAACTAGAATGGCTCCGAGGAGCTTCAGATCCTGACACGCAAATTGAACCGTGCATGTTATGATGATGCAGATGTTTCTTTCACTCGCCCACTCCATAGCTTTTAAGTTTGAAATCAAATTAGTTTTGTCATGAAAATACTTACCTTAACTTTTTCATGTTATAACGTAACATATTATTACGTAACTTCTGTTTTACAATAATTGCGGCGCTTTGATTCGGAAGTACTAAGAATTTATGGAAGATTTATGCCTATGGTGACGGTTTTTAGGAGAGTTCAGTGGAGTGCTATACATTTCGAAAAAGTTGTGGTATGGTAATAAAAGGTTTAAGGGATCATTTAACGATAGTCGTTTGCTGTGGCTGTTACTTTGGCAATACATTGTCTTTTTCCCTCAGTGACCATTCGTTCGATAGGCACTCCCATTAGATCCTATATTACATTTCATAAGATGGTTCTGGTAGTGTTAGCAGTTTTCAGTATGGGGATCCCTGAGCTTAGCAATAGAACAATTATATTAAGTATTGGTATTGAAGCAATGGTCAAAGTGTTGAATAAACAGGCAGCTAAGTCTTATCGTCTTATCCATCTGGTAAAGATATCCACGTGTATCGTATAAACGTAATGATATGGCCGATTATATTTCACGAAAACATTTGAGCACTGACAGAAGAGATACCGTGTCAATTCTTATCACGGATTCATATCGTGAGGCCTCACGATTGCCGACAGCGGAAGGATGAAAGCCTCTGTTACAATGTGTGTCTGCGTAGTTTCCAATCATTTAGACAGCCGTATGACATGATGGTGGCCCCCAGAACTTGAACAACTATAGATAACCGTCACGAAAATACTTGCATTAGAAATGTTTAAACCATTGTAAGACTGACCAGAGTGGCAAGAAATTTAATTTTCAGCTTGTAAGGTTAGACATATTGTCATCCGTACTGAAGAGGACCCTGTCTCTGCTAAATCTGGATTACTCAGGCTACACGCCACACTCTTTTAGAATTGGTGTTGTCATGGCAGCAGCCTCCACCGACATTCTGTCGAAACTGTCAAGATGACAGGAAGATGGAATTCCGCGGCTTAGCGTTCCTGTCTTTTGCAACTGAGTCATGTCATTCATTTCAAGTCTACTAGCACTCAAACAACTGGCATACAAAGGTCTTTGCGTCAAAAGATGGTTTCTCATATATCATTATTGGGTTTGTCTTTACGGAGAATATACCTCTTTATATAATAATTCACAACTTAAAACATGCTATACAACTGTATAAAATATATGTAGCTAAATTTAGTTAATTCTCATGATTCTCAGCATGTTGTTAACAGACACGTAGTTGATTTAGGTCAGCGTATGGTGAGGTGAGCGCTCCCCACCCACTTTGTCAACGAGCATGATAAGGGGCTCCAAGCAACCCAGGTGGAACGAACCGAGGGTTTGACGCATTGGGTGTACAGTTATTGGTGGCAAGGCTATAGTGGCATGTGCTTGGGCGAATTGCAAGCACAGTTGGTGATGGATTAAAGTCAGTCCAAACCCAGACCATTTTCTGGTGCTTTGTGGAGATAATGGTTTATATTGGAGTTTGTTTTGTGCAAACCATTGAAGTTTTCTTGTGCACAATCAGACAAGAGATTGCAAAGTTGTTTAACTTCTTTACCATCGAGATTCAAGTTGTTAGAAATTTTGTTTAGGTTCAAGTGTAGCTATACAAATGACGTTGTGGCATTGGACAAGGCAAGCAGTTCTCACGAAATGCAATGAGATAATAAATGCGTGGAACAAATTGATGCAGGACTAGAAATGTTCGTTAGCAAGTTACATACAAGCCTATTGTTATTTTTAAACTGAGGTAGGGCGCGGCTCAAGTTATCATATATGCAGTATTGTATGCGCGTTACATAATCATACTATGATATATCCAATTTTCTTTGACGGCTGATGAGGGATTTGCTTTTTGCCAAAATATTTTCTTTTGGCGGTGGCATTATCAACATTTCATTTTAATCGCTGCCATATGGCTGTTAGTGATTCCTTAAATTCTGTGAATCAAATTTAATGACAATTAACAATTTTATAATTAGTAAATTTCAATGTAATACTGACCAATGTTCCCCGGGTCGGTATTACAGCTGAAATATTAAGCATTTTGGGGCTTTATTGTTGGTGAATCATGCCTAGTTCGGTCGTGCACATTGTTGTAAACTTTCGAAAAGAAATAACTTTCAAGTGATTAAATGAAGAAGCATTTTACTTTAGAATTAGAGTTTTGAATAAACGTTTTATGTAAGCCTTTTGCGACTTCACTAAGGCTATAAGGCTGTTGGGCCATGCCTTCTTTTGTTTAAGCCTACTGGGGGCTTTTTTAGGGTATCAGCATTTTGGGCCATGCCCTCTTTTGTTGAAGCCTAGTGTGGGAGTGGTATACTAAAAAGCGTTTTATTCGGTTCGTACCTTTATTATAACTGATAAACAACAAACACGAGAAGTGACGTTAACGGAATCAACGTCACGTCCAATACAACACGTTATACAAGTGTTCACAACACCTAGTGGGGCTTTTTAAGGGTATTAGGCCTTTGGGTCATGTCCTCGTTTGTGAAAATTGTCTAGGGCTGCCATGGTATGTGTATGTGTCTGCCGGCAGCCCGCTATATGGAGCCGCGCCCATTATTTGCAACTAAATAAATGATAATATTTTTCTTATGTGTCAGTCAAGTTTATGCCTTTCTAATAATTACATATCTAGACTTAAGTCGTATGTTATTGTAATATCGAAAGCTCCTTTAAACGGATATTTAGTCTGATTTCACTACCTCATTAATTAACTTCATCCCAGTCATCATCAGACTTGCCCAGAATACGTATATTGCAATAAATGCCTGTTTTCTTTAGCAATTTGTTCACATCCAATCGATTTGTACTTAATAGTTTAAATTATTTAAGATATTATAGTTTGTAACTGCTAGCACAATAGGAGGCAGACTCGAAGTAGGATCGCAGTATGCCATGTGGAATAATACTCCAGAAAAAACGCCACATGGCATAGTGCGTATCTAACTAAACAAACAACGTTTACGAGCAAAATAAATCTGGATAAATGAAACAAAACAATTAAATATTTAAACTATCACGAAAATACCCTTTATTCCTTCTACTATTGCAAGATCTTCAATTTCATATAGTTTAAATACGTTTTTAGATTTCCACATAGAAAAGAAGTTTCCAGATTTTGACTGTTTTATGTTTTATTACACGAAATAATGAACCATGTTGAACCATGTTCATTTATGTTTATATAGTTTTATCAAATTGTTTTATTTTGATAATTAAATAAAAGTGTGTATTACCATAATCCATAAGCCATATGGCATATGGCATACTGCGTTGTGAGATAACATGTGATTTATAAACGTCAACCCTTTTGTGTTTGTGATGTCGTTCGCATTTATTATTACTTTTGCCTTCTTGTTTGTCTGTTTGCTTCTGTGTTTTGTAGTTGACTGTCCTCCTTGAATGCTACTTTCCCTGTCCGATATTTTTATATTTCTTTAGTCATATATGGATTTATTTTACTATTTATTCTCCTTATACATGTTGTACCTAGATGTGTATGTAAACATACGTAGACGTGTTAGTTCATAACTTTGCAAATGTCCTAAATAACTCGATGTGATTTACCATACAAAAGAGAAAATAAATAAATAGATTTGGCAGTTTTACCTTGTGTCATACGAGATTATGTGAGATTTGAGTAAGGTGTCCAATCTCTACTTCTTAGGTCACTGTTCAGATAACCTGATACGCAATTTTATAAGCTGATAGGGTTTAAACAATATTGCAAAGAACATGCGTTTGGTTGCGAAGTAGTTGTGTTAAATACATTAAAAAATGTGCTTTTTCCGGATCCAGGCGTGTGTTAGTTTGAAATGGGACGCATATCGTGCATATAGTGACATTTTTTCGATTCAAAACTGAAACACGCCTCACTTTATGTAACATCTAAACGTGTTAATGATATACCATTTGTCTCACTGTCTGCAAAGATCAGTCTTACTATTACGCAGTTATTTAGCTCTGTATTTGGTAAATATGTATCTCATACAAACTAACAAGACGATTTATCAAAGTTTATTTTTGGGTTAGTTGCAATATTTTATGACGTTAATCATTCATCGCATTAGAGAGGGGTTTTATCAAAATTATAGTGGAATTATCTTTCATTGTTCCGTTGACCTCCCATAATTCTCCTACTTAATAACCTCAAATCACGGACAATCTCCTCATAGAAAATGATAATATAATAAATAAACATTTTTTTAAAAATACCTCACACACCCACTGTTTACAAGATTGCCATTATACAAACGATCACCGACAAAACGTTCTCCAAGAAGTTTGTGTATGTATCAGACGTTCAGTTGTTATGTTATATCAATAATACCGCGAGGATTTGAGATTATACTGTCGGTTTTATTGAACGAACAATCACGTAATGCAGTATTGGGATTTGTTCTACCAGGGAACAACCACTTATTATTTCGGGAGGGGGATCTTGGCACTGGGATTATTATAAACGTGTAATTCTAACGCATAACCCTTTTTTCAATGACAGACATATTTGGCAGTATCGGCCTGTTAATCAGGGTATTTAAATGTTATCTCGAAACCAGTGGCTGATAATACGCATCAAATAGTATTGCCAGTTACACCCGTTAACATGTAAGCACACTACTTTATGGTCGTGAACAGATAACTGAGAGAGAAAATAAATCCCTCTTCGAAGCAGTTCAAACATATATACGAGAAACACATAGGTGTCTGTTTCTCCGACGCATTTCGACACTCTAAGAATATTATTATAGTGTTTTCTGTTGTTGTTATTACATATCTCAAGTTATAGAGCTATAGCAGTTGATGTAACTTGTATACACTGTTAAAAGCGTTAATGTTTTCTAACTGATTGGAATTTAGAGATTGGGGAAAACTCTCTCTCTCTCTTCTCTCTCTGTCTCTCTCTCTCTCTCTCTCTCTCTCTCTCATAGGTTGTGTTCACTATTCATCATTCTCTCTCTCAATGTATTATTTGTCATTGTAATTTATTTCACTCCTCAGCCATATGCATTTGCAATTTCATGATGTTAACTGGGAAGGGTTTAAACTAATGTTGGTAGAACTTGTTACCCGACCCATTTGTCATTATACTATTTCTATTGTATATATGTGGATATTATCTTGTATGTAAAATTATTGGCAATAAAATATGTATAAATCAAATAGTATTGTTGATGGTTTGTTACATGTCGGTAAACCCTGCTTATTTTCGAAACGGCCGTATTTTGCTACGATGTTGACAGACATAAATTTACTCCAAAGATTACGATGTCTGTTTCAATGGGCATTTCGAATAGTTTTTAAATCCATCATACATCCAACAGATGATTTAGTCCATCGTATATACTTATTTAGATAATACTAATTTAGTTATTTGAATAAAGAGTGAATAAAATCACGTTGATCTGTATTTTGTAATGTACACTTCAATGTGTTTGTTTTATCGTGTTTTATCGCGTCATGCCAATCTCAACCAGAGGCCATTATATGAATACAAAAGGAACGACAACCTGGGTAGTGATTGGAGTCATGCAGGATGAGAGATGACGTTTGCCAAGGCGGTGAACTTAATTTAGACATAGAAAAAATATAATTATATGTAACATAATGTTTAAATAATATACAACAGGTAGTGCGTAATAACAGTTTTGAAATGGAAGTGTTTATTTCGATGTTTCTGTCATAGCCTAACCTGGGACGAAAATGACAGGGATCGGTCTCCATCAGAAGTACGTCAAACATTGTCGTTCACTACCTGTCGATGATTGAAAGTAATAATAGACATATTAAAGATGAATGGCCACCCTTTTTGTAGTATTATCAATTAACAAATTTAACTCTTAAACATCCTATGAACATTTCTTGATAGTCTTGGAGAGAAACATATATTGAAAACCGCTACTATGTTGTATGTAAAAATAAGTATTATTTGTATGACGTAGATACTACTTTTACCACTGCGTGACTGCACGGGGAAATGAGGTGAATCTGAATGGTATAGCTGCACAGCTATTGCCAGATAATTGATAAATACATTTACCTGTGGATTAATTTACCTGTTCAAAGTTTTCTACGTCATCATCAAATAAAATCTTATTCTCGCTTTTCACAGATATTGCAATGTGTGAATTGTATATTATATTGTTGTGTATTGATTTCGATTTAAATAAACATAAACATGTTCATGAAAAAAAACATGGCCGGAGAACTTTAAGCTAGTGCTTGCGGTAGTTTTCCGTCCGTCGTCCGTCCGTCGTTAACTTTTGTCCCGTTAAGACGATAGGGCCTAAATTTTTTATCCGACCTTTACCAAACTTTACCAGAATGTTAATATCAATGAAAGCTCTGACAAGTGTGCACCGTCCGTCCATCCGTCCTTCCGTCCGTCACACATTTCGTGTCCGGTCAATAACTCGTGACATTTAGGAGACATTTTCACGCGCAAAATCCAGGTCCTAGCTCCAAGGTCAAGGTCATCCTTAGACGTCAAATTATGCCATATGGCCCTATATTTGATTTTAAGTTAGGTCAAATAAAAAAATACCTTTGTTTCCGGTGGCCCGACCGACCCTATTTTTAAGGGGCCGACCCTAAAACTTTTTATTTAATTTTTTTTTTTTATTTGTTCTGAGCAATGACATAGCTTATATCATGAAAGTGAAACATAACACCATTCTATATGTTCTGTAATCCACTGGGCACTGGTGGTAAATGCAAATTATTACCAAATTACACAGAAAAGTGGAAAATATTTAGGTTAGCCATATGATTTGCCTGGAATGTCATGATACATTCAGAGTTTAATGTTTTTCTTTCAGGTAAACAATGCGATGCTAATTAACTATTAAACTAATTAGTAAAATACATGTTAAACAAATGTCTTCTGGTTTAAAGTGTCCTATTATTTGTAACAGGAATGCGTAATTTTACCGGAGCGGTCTTATATCGAGGTAAACTGACAACATCACAGAGAAACGTTCACTTGTATGGGGTTTATGGGATAAATAGAATCTCACAATATCTTGCTGAAAAAAAAATGAAAAAAAGGGAAGGAAATGCCTACTGACGTACCCTATTTTTTTAGAGCATGCAATAGGAAACATACCTATTTTTTTGGCCTCATGTAGGTCGTGTCCGATCTATAACTTTGTCATCCACTAAAGGATTTTCATACAACCTTGGACAAGTGTTCACCAGAACAGGAGAAGTGTCGTGCGCAAAATTCAGGTCCGTAGCTCTAAGGTCAAGGTCACACTTAGAGGTCAAATTATGCCATATGGCTCTATAGTTGATTTTAAGTCATGTAAGTCGTGTCCGATCTATAACTTTGTCATCCATTGAAGGATTTTCATATAATATGGCACACATGTTCACCAGAACAAGACGACGTGTCGCGCGCAAAATCCAGGTCCGTTACTTCAATGTCAAGGTCACACCACCCAATGCTTACCCACACCGCTCCCCAGTTTTTATTTTGTATTCTCATCAATATAATATATATTATACATATAAAAAAACATTTGGTCCCCCCCCCTCCCCCCCACTTCCCCCACAAGGGTCACCAACCCATGCCCCACCCATCCTGCACTGACATTCATACACCCTGTCAATATATTAGTATAATTGTCCGGAATCTTGGAAATCTCTAAAAGTATGTCTGAAATATGTCGCGTTTTGCAAGGTGATAACTTGACTTTCATAATCAAGATCATCAAAGTCGTAAATTGACCGCGAAACTTACCAAGATACATTACATTAAATCCAACCTGGTTAGCTCCGGAGTCGTGAGTTCGATCACCAGATCGGCCACATTTTTTGTCAGGGTTTGACACAAGATATAATGTCACGAAGTTATTGACCGGACAAGAAATGTGTGACGAACGGAAGCATGGACGGTGCGATTACTATATGCCCACCCTTCGTGTGGCATAAAAACACACACAAACCGTTCAATAAATATTTGAATTTAGTCTACATATCATGACAATTAAGGTTGCATTGCCTTTACTATTTACCACAATACATATGTCCAATGTGTAAAAAGGTAACGCAATGTTTACTAAATGCGTGCACTGAAAATATCTATAGGTAATTACAAGTACTCGTGTTACGTTTCAATCCAATATGTACAGTCGTCAAAAAACCCGAAATAATTGCTTAAAACACTCTGATCTTCCCGTTCGCATCTGAAATGTTCTCTAACTTCACCGTTCGCGCTTGTAAAACAACTCTGCTGTTTTGTTTACCCTGTCGACTTTAAAATTCTATAACTCGGAAAGTTTTCATTATTTGCCGAGTGATGCTGAGATATTTTGTACAGTTATACAGATAAGATTGACGATCTTGACAAGAGTTTTAAATTGAATTACAATTGCGAATAGCAGTTCGTTATTTGTACTTAATCTGAAAATTTCATAGTTTTTACAAATCTCTAGACATTTATTTAGGGTGCTTTACGCACTAACGTCGTTTTTTACCGGATTTTTAAAGTGAAAGCTTTCTCTGTCATTTCTTTTGAAATCTTCATAATCATTTTCCAAACATTTTAGCAAAATACGCAACAGAAAGCAAAAATACTAACCCCACCATTAACTTCTAACAATTTCGCCCATCTGACTTCTCTGCAACCATCTGACTTCGCTGCAGCCGGTTGATCAGCGTGATTTCGGTACAAGCACGCGATGGCAGCAAACAAGCCGAGTGATGCTGAAATGAGCAGCAATAGATGAACACTGCCATATAATACGTAATCATTATACATAACCAAAACAAAGTGACCTAATCACCGACGATCGATGCATGTTTGTGACAATAGTTTGTTATTGTTGCGCTTTTAAGTATTTGAATCGACAGATTCGTCCATTATTCTATCAACTTTATCTGTGTGAAAATGTTTCATGATTGGTTTTGAAACTTCTTTGATAATTTACTTTATATATATGTGGCGATACACTGTACTGGGGATAGACACAAATCAAAAATCAGTGTACAGGAGATTGATGTTCAGTGTACTGGGGATAGAGTAACATGCTTGAGCATATATCTGATACTATAAGCAAATGGACTGATTTATCAGCCAAAGCTGTCTGGTGGATTTGATACAAACACATTCTATAATCGTACTATAACAGTACTAAATGATGCGAAGAAGTAAACTTCGTAAAATGGTTCATATTTGCGAGTTTAAAAGATGTTAAGTGCCATGTACAGAATGTGCATTATAACTGTTTTCACTGACTTTATATCTTAATATCTTAATATTACATAATTATTTATTTATGATATTCTCATACATTTTATTCTTCTAATTTTGTTCAGTTATAACGCGAACTTTTTGTAAGAAGTTGGGGGCATTCGTGTCCCGTAGACACATTTCTTGTTTAAAATCATCCGGCCAAAATGCGACAATTATATGTAAGCCTGAAATGAATTCTAATGTTTACAGAGAAATGTTAAAGAAATCACACCACATGAATGTTTGAAAAATAACAACGGGCAATGTATCCGTTATAAGTGGACGGACCGGAACATGACAGCTATATGCGAAATTAGTTGTATGCTAAGTTTTATCGGTTCAAGATTTGAGAGTGAAACATCATACGGTAAAAAATTCGCATATACTTGTAACTTAGCAATAATTGTCCGGCTTTGTCGATTTTTATATAAGCCGTACGATAATAACAAATAATGTTATGTTATTTTATTCAACAGCTCATTGTGACCTGTTCCTGTAAATAAATGAATAATTGCAATCATGTAGAAATCGTATACATTTTGCAGCATAATAGCATAAACTGAAATAAGGCTCAAGATATCAATTGTATGTGCAGATTGTTTTACTTATTATATATACTCTGTAAAAGAAGTTTTGGACCATGGCAGTGTTCGAACCCGTACAATGATCGCTGAACCATGACATTCGACCATAACCCTTATTATCTCAGTTGATAATTCACAATAGATCAACAATCAACAATAATTATCATTCACAATGAAAGTTTGCGAAAAAATAATAATCTTTTTATTGGTTACTCGAATGTGTCCCGTAACTGTTACTTTGTATGGACTGTGCAACATCTTTTACAGACCCTTTGTGTGTTCGCGATATTTTTTTAAAATCAAATCTTGTTTGGAATTTAATGTTTCTGGTACCAAATTAACCGGGTAGGGTAGCCTTGGTTACTAAAAAAAGATACTTAAATTTTGGCCACTAGTTTTAGTTTTATATGACTTTATATACCCTGGTCCAAAACATTTTTTAGCGAGTATATATATAAGAGATGGGGTGGGGGGGGGGGGGGGGGGGGGGCACTTAATTCATACTCCAAAAGTTTGGTATTCAAATTAAATTCCACCCATATCTGTGGATTGTGGATTTTTTACGAATTAACGTTCACGTTAAGGCTATTGATGCTTTACGATTTTACATGTTTATTGGACATCAACTAATCTTTCCATTTTATATAAATTTTCATGTATGTGACAGTAATGAATTGAAAAATGGGGTTTGCAAGAAAAAGAGTTTAAAACACCATCTACCAGATCGGACCAATAACAGCGGAGTTAAAAATGCTATATTTTGCCTCGTTAAGACGATAGCGCCTTCATTTTTCATCCGATCTTTACCAACCTATACCAGATTGTTAATATCAATGAAAGCTCGGACAAGTTTGATAAAAGGCCAGATCGGACCAGTAACAGCGGAGTTACGGCCCTTGATTGAGTTAAAAATGCTATATTTTACATCGTTCACACAATAGGGCCTTCAATTTTCATCCGATCTTTATCAAACTTTACCAGATTGTTAATATGATTGAAAATTCGGATAAGTTTGAAAACCAGCCAGTTCGGACCAGTAACACTGGAGTTATGGCTCTTGATTTAGTTAAAAATACTGTATTTTGCTTCATTAAGATGATAGGGCCTTCAATTTCCATCCGATCTTTACCAAACTTTAACAGATTGTTAATATCAATGAAAGCTCGGTCAAGATTGAAAAACAGCTATATAGAACCAGGAACACCAGAGTTATGTGCCCTTGAATTATTGAAAAATGCTATATTTAGTCTCGTGAAGACGATAGGGCCTTCATTGTTCATCCGATCTTTACCAAACTTCACCAGATCATAACAGTAACAGCGGAGTTATGGCCCTTGATTTAGTTAAAATGCAATATTTTGCCTCGTTAAGATGATAGGGCCTTCATTTTTCATCCGATCTCCGCTTTTATATTTCTATTACGGATGATAAATAGAGGGGCCTGCCCAAACAGTATTTTAACTTTGGGCTTTAAAATTAATTCTAACAAAGCGAAAGCCGATTTTCTTTATGCTAAATATTGAAATCTTATAAAAGTATATTTGTTTGTAGTTCAACCTTTAAGCTGGGCTGTGGTTTTGCAATCGTATATATATTTTTTAAATAGTTACCCCATTTGGGTTATATTAGCTCTCCGTAGCTATTTTAATGCAGCAAACTGTTGTTGAGCTTTATTGTAACGTTTATAAATTTATATGACATGACACAATCGCTTTACTGGTTGAAGTATGTCTGTCGTACCTCGTTGGAGGTTTTTGTTTGTGCTTTTTGTAGCTTTTTTGTTCGTGCTTTTTGTAGCTTTTTGTATATGACATGACACAATCGCTTCATTGGTTGAAGAACGTCCGTCGTACCTCGTTGGAGGTTTTGTTCGTGCTTTTTGTAGCTTTTTGTATATGACATGGCACAATCACTTCATTGGTTGAAGTATGTCTGTCGTACCTCGTTGGAGGTTTGTTTGTGCTTTTTGTAGCTTTTTGTATATGACATGACACAATCGCTTCATTGGTTGAAGTATGTCTGTCGTACCTCGTTGGAGGTTTTTGTTTGTGCTTTTTGTAGCTTTTATATATGACATGACACAGTCGTTTCATCGGATGAAGTATGTCTGTTGTACCTCTTTGGAGTTTTTGTTTGTGCATTTTGTAGCTTTTTGTATATGACATGACACAATCGCTTCATCGGATGTGAAGTTTGTCTGTCGTACCTCGTTGGAGGCTTTTGTTTGTACTTTTTATTGCTTTTTGTATATGACATGACACAATCGCTTTATTGGTTGAAGTATGTCTGTCGTACTTCGTTGGAGGTTTTTGTTTGTACTTTTTATAGCTTTTTGAATATGACATGACACAATCGCTTCATCGGATGTGAAGTTTGTCTGTCGTACCTCGTTGGAGGCTTTTGTTTGTACTTTTTATTGCTTTTTGTATATGACATGACACAATCGCTTTATTGGTTGAAGTATGTCTGTCGTACCTCGTTGGAGGTTTTGTTTGTTCTTTTTGTAGCTTTTTGTATATGACATGACACAATCGCTTCGTTGGTTGAAGTATATCTGTCGTACCTCGTTGAAGGTTTTTGTTTGTGCTTTTTGTAGCTTTTTGTATATGACATGACACAATCGCTTCGTTGGTTGAAGTATGTCTGACGTACTTCGTTGGAGGTTTTGTTTGTGCTTTTTGTAGCTTTTTGTAGCAAACTGTTGTTGAGCTTTATTGTAACGTTTATAAATTTATATGACATGACACAATCGCTTTATTGGTTGAAGTATGACTGTCGTACCTCGTTGGAGGTTTTTGTTTGTGCTTTTCGTAGCTTTCTTGTTCGTGCTTTTTGTAGCTTTTTGTATATGACATGACACAATCGCTTCATTGGTTGAAGTACGTCTGTCGTACCTCGTTGGAGGTTTTGTTCGTGCTTTTTGTAGCTTTTTGTATATGCCATGACACAATCGCTTTATTGGTTGAAGTATGTCTGTCGTACCTCGTTGGAGGTTTTGTTTGTGCTTTTTGTAGCTTTTTGTATATGACATGACACAACCGCTTCATTGGTTGAAGTACGTCTGTCGTACCTCGTTGGAGGTTTTGTTCGTGATTATGGTAGCTTTTTGTATATGACATGACACAACCGCTTCATTGGTTGAAGTATGTCTGTCGTACTTCGTTGGAGGTTTTGTTTGCGCTTTTATAGCTTTTTGTATATGACATGACACATTCGCTTCATTGGTTGAAGCATGTCTATCGTACTTCGTTGGAGGTTTGTTTGTGCTTTTTGTAGCTTTTTGTATATGACATGACACAACCGCTTCATTGGTTGAAGTACGTCTGTCGTACCTCGTTGGAGGTTTTGTTCGTGATTTTGGTAGCTTTTTGTATATGACATGACACAACCGCTTCATTGGTTGAAGTATGTCTGTCGTACTTCGTTGGAGGTTTTGTTTGCGCTTTTATAGCTTTTTGTATATGACATGACACAACCGCTTCATTGGTTGAAGTACGTCTGTCGTACCTCGTTGGAGGTTTTGTTCGTGATTTTGGTAGCTTTTTGTATATGACATGACACAACCGCTTCATTGGTTGAAGTATGTCTGTCGTACTTCGTTGGAGGTTTTGTTTGCGCTTTTATAGCTTTTTGTATATGACATGACACATTCGCTTCATTGGTTGAAGTATGTCTATCGTACTTCGTTGGAGGTTTTGTTTGTGCTTTTTGTAGCTTTTTGTATATGACATGACACATTCGCTTCATTGGTTGAAGTATGTCTGTCGTACCTCGTTGGAGGTTTTGTTTGTGCTTTTTGTAGCTTTTTGTATATGACATGACCCATTCGCTTCATTGGTTGAAGTATGTCTGTCGTACATCGTTGGAGGTTTTGTTTGTGCTTTTTGTAGCTTTTTTGTGTATGACATGACACAATCGCTTCATTGGTTTATACCTCTTTGGAGGTTTTTTGGTTGATTTTCGTAGTTTTTGATTTTGTTCATGTATATGACATGACACAATCGCTTCATTGGTTGAAGTACGTCTGTTATACTTCTTTGGAGTTTTTTTGGTTGATTTGTGTAGTTTTTAGCTCTACTGGCCAAGGGCCAGCAGAGCTTATGGGATGGTGTGTTGTCTGTCGTCCGTCGTCTGTCTGTCGTCTGTCGTCCGTTAACTTTTCTTCAAACGATTTCTCCTCAGAAACTACTTGGTTAATTTTGACCAAACTACACATGGATTATCCTTAGATGAATGCTTTTTAGATTTGTTAAAATTAGGTCAGCGCTACATCCAAGATGGCTGCCATTACCATATATAATCGAAACCTTAACAAAATCTTCTTCTCCAGAACCGCTGGACAGATTTCAACAGTTTTTCTTTTAAACTGATCGCTAACGCCTAGACTATCAAGTTTGTTCAAATAAAGTCCCCGGGGTCAAAAATGGCCGTGCCCCGGGGGTCCAAAGTTTGTATATTGAGGTTTTGCATTTTTTTCATATAGACATATAGGAAAAAACTTTAAAAAATCTTCTTCTCTGAAACCACAAGGCACAGAGCTCTCATGTATTACATGTAGAATCAGCTTATGGTCCTCTACTAAGTTTCTCCAAATGGTGACCCTGGGCTCAAATTTGTCCCCGCCCCTGGGGTCACAGTTTTACATAGACTTATATAGGATTTTTTTTTAAAAATCTTCTTCTCGGAAACTACAAGAGCCAGAGGTTTGATATTTTGTATTTACTATAAGCTGATGGTCCTTTACCAAGTTTGTTCAAATGGTGACCCTTGGGTCACATTTTGCCCCGCCCCAAGGGTCACATGTTTTACATAGACATGTATAGGGAAAAACTTAAAAAATCTTCTACTCTGAAACTGCAAGAGCCAGAGGTTTAATATTTTGCATATGCTATAAGCTTGTGGTCCTCTATCAAGTTTGTTGAAATTGTGACCCAGGGGTCACGTTTGGCCCCACCCCGGGGGTCACAGTTTTACATAGGATCGTATAGGGAAAAACTGAAAAAAATCTTCTTCTCTGGAACCACGTGGCACAGAGCTCTCATGAGTTACATGTAGCATCAGCTTATGGTCCTCTACTAAGTTTGTTCAAATGGTGACCCTGGGGTCAAATTTGTCCCCGCCCCGAGGGTCACAGTTTTACATAGACTTATATAGGATTTTTTTTTTAAAAATCTTCTTCTCGGAAACTACAAGAGCCAGAGGTTTGATATTTTACGTTTATTATAAGCTTATGGTCCTTTACCAAGTTTGTTCAAATGGTGACCCTGGGGTCACATTTGGCACCGCCCCAAGGGTCACATGTTTTACATAGACATGTATAGGAAAAAACTTAAAAAAATCTTCTTCTCTGAAACTGCAAGAGCCAGAGGTTTTATATTTTGCTGTTGCTATAAGCTTATGGTCCTTTACCAAGTTTGTTCAAATGGTGACCCTCGGGTCACATTTGACCCCGCCCCAAGGGTCACATGTTTTACATAGACATGTATAGGGAAAAACTTAAAAAATCTTCTTCTCTGAAACTGCAAGAGCCAGAGGTTTAATATTTTGCATTTGCTATAAGCTTATGGTCTTTGACCAAGTTTGTTCAAATGGTGACCCATTGGTCACATTTGGCCCCACCCTGGGGGTCACAGTTTTACTTAGGCTTATATAGGCAAAAACTGAAAAAAATCTTCTTCTCTGGAACCACATGGCACAGAGCTGTCATGTATTACATGTGGTCCTCTACCAAGTGTGTTCAAATGGTGACCCTGGTGTCAAATTTGGACGCGCCCCGGGGGTTACATTTTTTTAATTTTTTTTTTTTTAATTTGATTTATTTTTAACTTTTTTTTTCAATTTCAATTTTTTTTTTTAATTTTTTTTTTAATTGTTTCAATATTTTTTTTAATTCTTTTTTTTTAACTTTTTTTTTAATTTTTTTTTAATTTTTTTTTTTTGATTGATTTGAATTATTTAAAATATTTTTTTCATTATCTGTTTAATTAGTTGACACTTGACAATTTCTTGTCGGCTCTACTCATCCTAAATGCCTTGTTGAATTTAGACGAAACTTGGCAGGAAGCATCGGTAAGATGTCTAGTTGTGCATATCACGCTTTTGTTCCAGTTCGCTGATTTTTGACGGAGTTATGGCCCTTTCACATTTTTATTTTAAATTTCTTGTCGGCGCTACTCCTCTTAAACGTCTTGTTGGATTTCTACGAAATTTGGCAGGAAGCCTCAGTATGATGTCTAGTTATGCAAAGCACGGTATATCAATGAAATCTTGGACTATTTCGAAAACCAGCTAGATCTTGTTAATAATAACAGAGTTATGGCCCTTGATTTGTTGAAAAATGCTATATTGTATTTTCCTTTGTTAAATCTATAAGACAAGGGAGCTATATCTAGCTATATCTATCTAAATCTATAAGAGCTGTTTTAGCCAGTAGAGCGTCCACAGGCCCTCTTGGGCCTCTTGTTTTATTTTGTTTATGTATATGACATGACACAATCGGTTCATTGGTTGAAGTCCGTCTGTCATACCTCTTTGGAGGTATCTAAGCTGTGTTCCGCGTCCTTCATGTGTGGCATACATGTGTGGCGGTATTTCGCGGACACAGCATAGTGTAGTTAAAATATTCTAAGAATTTTGTTATTTTCTATGCAATAAGTTTTTAATTTTAAGACTTGTCTTTGTGAACATTTGTTCCCGGGGATTACACTGTATTACCTGAAATGTTCCAATTTGATTAACTACACATTGTATTTTACACTATATTGTTGAATCCATGGCCAGCTTATTCCAATAAATATAAACTGCTAACATTTGGTTTTATTTGTAACCCATCTTAAATAATGAATCGGCATGACTTGAAACCTACAATTAATATTCCAATAGAGAATACAATTTTGCTACTTTAATATATTATATTCGGCAGATTTTGAAAATAAATTTTCTTGAAAGACTCAACGCACATACTGCAGCTGATGATGTTATCTAAGTTTATCGTCGATTATCTCGTGAACTTCATATCTCTCGTGGCTCGTGTCACAAGATAACTAATTCGTGGCCACGAGATAGACATGAATTTACAATCTCCACTCTAGGCTTCCATTCTGGTAGTCTTTCACGTATGATTACGCAATCATTAACATATACATACAGGTAATTATACATCATTAACATATACATACAGGTAATTATACATCATTAACATATACATACAGGTAATTATACATCATTAACATATACATACAGGTAGTACCTAGGATGTATATTTGAAGTAGCTATCCCGCTAACAAAAGCCAAAGTTTGCAACATATGTACACCGTTTCTAAACCTACTATATATTACATATATTGAGAATGCAGACTCTGTAGACAAGGTATAAAGGCTTTAACCAGCCAAGCAAAACCTCAAAACTGGAGCGTGGAATTAAGAGCTACCAACTCATAATTCATTTTACGCATATTCAATCACGGATATTTTAAGAACCCATGAACCACACAAACTATACTTTTATTCGGCACATATACATTATTATATGAACTGAACACTCTGCATGTTTGTTTTTGATCGTTGAAAACATGATACAAAAAAAAGACTCCCCCTGCTGCCCGTCTCGGCAGGCAGGGGAGAGTCGCTGTGAAAAACGGTTTTGTAGTGTAATTTTGCCGTTTTTCGGCGGGTTAATTTCTTTAACGGTTTTAACTGACATCCACTTTATTGTGTCCCTTCTGTAAATATGATATGCCATCAGCATTAAACCGGGCAAACACATCGAGCTTTATTTTTTACAGTACAATTTCATGAGTTTTAGAAATATGTTTGCAACGTGCCGCGGACATATTGGACCACACGTGTCAATATATCCTTGCAAAAGGGAGCGTCTCAACACATTAATCATTGATTTCGATCAGTAAAGGTCGAACGGTAGTTTAGAAATAAGATTTTGAAAAGTTTTTTAATGGATAAGGAAAATAAATGAAATAAAACAGAATACATAAGGAATATATATCATACAAAAGGATTTAATTAATTAATTAATTGTGATACACCATGTTTAACAGTAATTCATGAAGGTAAATAAAACAGATCTGAATAAGGATGAAGAAAGATTGACTAATTCATAAAGGGAAGAGAATAAAATGAATGAAATTAAAGACAAATATAGAAAAAAACACAAGAAAACATAACCATAAAATGCATTGATACAATCAGGGACGTATAATACTTTAGGCCCCTGATAAACGAAATGGATACATACATTTCCGAAAATGGTATACGCGTTTAGCAATGTATTATGAGAAAACAGGCGTGTGGGTCGATTTTTAGCTCACCTGAGCACGAAATGCCCAAGGTTGAGCTATTGTGGTCGCCCTCGTCCGTCCGTGCGTCCGTGCGTCCGTGCCTGCGTGCGTCCGTCCACAATTGCTTAACGACTTCTTCTCTGAAACCGCTTGGGTGGAAAAGTTATAAAATCGTCTCGTCTGAAACCGCTTAGTGGACTTCAAAATAATTCCACAGAAATGAAGTCTTGGTGAAACTCTACCAAGCCGGGTTGCTTCGTCAAAAAACATGGCCGCCAGGAGGCGAGGCCAATCGTTGCTATGTTTTTATACGGAAAACTTAAGAAACTTGCGGTTTCCGCTTAAAGGATTTCAAAATAAATTCACAGAACTGATGTTTGTGTGACCTTCTACCAAGTTTGTTCAAACTGGGTTGATTCATCAAAACAGCCGACAATGGGCGGGCAGTTTCCCTATATAACTATATGGAAACTTCCAAGTTGTGTTAATGCTATCAGCTATAGGACATCATAATGTATTGGCTAACATAAAATCTGTTGCATACAGTGCATACAACTGAGCTGAAACTGACACCCTGTTGTGTTTTAGTTCACATCTGAGCATATAATGCTCAAGGGTGACTTTGTGTGATTACAAATAGCGTAAAGCATGTTGATTCGATAAAAAAACAACATGGCTACCAGTCATAGAGGATCTTTTATTATATCTTTATTGAAAAGCTACAGTCATGTTGATTTGATGTTTGAGTGACAATCGACAAAGATTTTTCAAAACATGACTGCCCTCAGGTGAGCGATTTATGGCCATCATGGCCCTCTTGTTATATTTTATTACAATATAAATATGTTATTAATAATGTTATTTATACTTATGTTTGATGTACATTTGATATATATGTATTGCTTTGGTCCATTTTCTAGCACAACTACATTCCTCGATTTTTAGTAAACGGGCTTACATGGAAATTTAATCGTTCACAACCTGGACCTCTTACATCAATTTGAGCACGTTTTATCGGACGCATGCACAACCAGGAACCCTCCACCTTAAACCCTCGGTATTGACAAAGAATGCAGGTGGTGCGATTCCCGGGCTTAAGTTATATGATCATTACGTATATTATTAATTTATGATTTTATTTCGATGTAAATGGAGAGTGGTATTAAATGCCAAGATAAGCTACCCGTCCCCATCCCAGAAACGCACAGCATGAATAGGTAATTATTGTGTTACGTAACACTTAATGATAAGTATCAATGCGCAGTGGGGTAGCTGATTAGCCTCCGCTCATTAAATGACAATCTACTGTGTTTATTGTTGTCCTCCAATAGTTATAAATTACTATGACCCTCCACCTCACGTGAACCCCACGTGGTTTCTCTATTTATTGCATAGAACAGTTTTGACAAGAGCGTTGACTTTAAAGTTACAAATGTCCAATCACACGTAAAGAAATCATCGTAACAAGATGAGTGTTTTACGTTAGGTATACACATATACTTTTCATTATATTTATATATCCTTTCCCCTTGACCATGGTGCCACGAGGACCATTAATAGGTATTTCGCCATGGTGCGACGAGGACCATTACTAGGTATCAATCTCTCCATGGTGCGACGAGGACCATTACCGAGTATATAGTCATGGTGTGTAGTCACCCTAGGACCTAGTTTAAACTCCCAGCCGTCTTTTATGCCACCGACCGTTTCAAGACGGTAGCCCTATTGTCAACCCGTGTTTGTGGTTGACTGTGGTCCTTGTTTCTGTGCGTGTTTGTGGTTGACTGTGATCCTTGTTTCTGTGCGTGTTTGTGGTTGACTGTGATCCTTGTTTCTGTGCGTGTTTGTGGTTGACTGTGATCCTTGTTTCTGTGCGTGTTTGTGGTTGACTGTGATCCTTGTTTCTGTGCGTGTTTGTGGTTGACTGTGATCCTTGTTTCTGTGCGTGTTTGTGGTTGACTGAGGTCTTTGTTTCTGTGCGTGTTTGTGGTTGACTGTTATCCTTGTTTCTGTGCGTGTTTGTGGTTGACTGTGGTCCTTGTTTCTGTGCGTGTTTGTGGTTGACTGTGGTCCTTGTTTCTGTACGTGTTTGTGGTTGACTGTGGTCCTTGTTTCTGTGCGTGTTTGTGGTTGACTGTGATCCTTGTTTCTGTGCGTGTTTGTGGTTGACTGTGATCCTTGTTTCTGTGCGTGTTTGTGGTTGACTGTGGTCCTTGTTTCTGTGCGTGTTTGTGGTTGACTGTGATCCTTGTTTCTGTGCGTGTTTGTGGTTGACTGTGGTCCTTGTTTCTGTGCGTGTTTGTGGTTGAATGTGATCCTTGTTTCTGTGCGTGTTTGTGATTGACTGTGATCCTTGTTTCTGTGCGTGTTTGTGGTTGACTGTGATCCTTGTTTCTGTGCGTGTTTGTGGTTGACTGTGGTCCTTGTTTCTGTGCGTGTTTGTGGTTGACTGTGATCCTTGTTTCTGTGTGTGTTTGTGGTTGACTGTGGTCCTTGTTTCTGTGCGTGTTTGTGGTTGACTGTGGTCCTTGTTTCTGTGCGTGTTTGTGGTTGACTGTGATCCTTGTTTCTGTGCGTGTTTGTGGTTGACTGTGATCCTTGTTTCTGTGCGTGTTTGTGGTTGACTGTGATCCTTGTTTCTGTGCGTGTTTGTGGTTGACTGTGGTCCTTGTTTCTGTGCGTGTTTGTGGTTGACTGTGATCCTTGTTTCTGTGCGTGTTTGTGGTTGACTGTGATCCTTGTTTCTGTGCGTGTTTGTGGTTGACTGTGGTCCTTGTTTCTGTGCGTGTTTGTGGTTGACTGTGATCCTTGTTTCTGTGCGTGTTTGTGGTTGACTGTGATCCTTGTTTCTGTGCGTGTTTGTGGTTGACTGTGATCCTTGGTTCTTTGCGTGTTTGTGGTTGACTGTGGTCCTTGTTTCTGTGCGTGTTTGTGGTTGACTGTGGTCCTTGTTTCTGTGCGTGTTTGTGGTTGACTGTGGTCCTTGTTTCTATGCGTGTTTGTGGTTGACTGTGGTCCTTGTTTCTGTGCGTGTTTGTGGTTGACTGTGGTCCTTGTTTCTGTGCGTGTTTGTGGTTGACTGTGGTCCTTGTTTCTGTGCGTGTTTGTGGTTGACTGTGGTCCTTGTTTCTGTGCGTGTTTGTGGTTGACTGTGATCCTTGTTTCTGTGCGTGTTTGTGGTTGACTGTGGTCCTTGTTTCTGTGCGTGTTTGTGGTTGAATGTGATCCTTGTTTCTGTGCGTGTTTGTGATTGACTGTGATCCTTGTTTCTGTGCGTGTTTGTGGTTGACTGTGATCCTTGTTTCTGTGCGTGTTTGTGGTTGACTGTGATCCTTGTTTCTGTGCGTGTTTGTGGTTGACTGTGGTCCTTGTTTCTGTGCGTGTTTGTGGTTGACTGTGATCCTTGTTTCTGTGCGTGTTTGTGGTTGACTGTGGTCCTTGTTTCTATGCGTGTTTGTGGTTGACTGTGGTCCTTGTTTCTGTGCGTGTTTGTGGTTGACTGTGGTCCTTGAATGCTGCATATCATGTTCCACTTTTGTTGTAATTTATAATTATTAATTATTGGGTTTTATTAAATCTACTTTGAACCATTTCATGTTTTAAAATTGGTCTAAATGCAAATGAAACAAAGAACCCGCGACAGTATGTAGTAATAGCATTAAACATCAAAATATAATTCTTTTTTTGCCCTTAGTACGTGTACATGGAGATTTCGTCACTCAACCTAAAGGAAAATACATGTTCTTGAAAATGTAAAATATGCCGTAAAAACGCAAACATAGTTGACATACAAATCGCCATATATGATATTTTATAGTTATAATGAAGAACTTGATGCCACCGAAGAAAAGTTGCATGCTGACTGTTGGTAGAAACTAAGGTTTGGTGTATTTGTTAAATGCTGTAAGATATTAGCTGAAAACATTCAATCACTGTTAACCAAGAATTACGAAGGTTAATATCGCCATACTTTATTTGTATTTTTTTATTTAATAGACATCGCTTTATATTCTCTATGTAAGCGTGTACATAGATAACGAGACACTGAAGGACGTTGTCCAATCTTAGGTTCGGATCCTCCCGCCAATTTTGTTCTATATTGTTTCGAATTCATCAATTAAGCAAATGAGTGTTCCATAAACAAGAGTTCATCATTCAGTGTTAGCAAGTCTCGAGCAAACTCTGCTGTCCCCAGTTATCGTAATCATCGAGTATCTCTCCTTGGAGCGACGAGGACAATAACCGAGTATCTCTCCATGGAGCGGGGAGGGTCATTACCGGATATCTCTATGATGGGACGAGAACCGATATTGAGTATCTCTCCATGAAACGGGAGTACCATTACCAGATATCTCTATTGTGGGACGAGTACCAATACTGAATATCTCTCCATGGAGCGGACAGGAACATTACAGAGTATCTATCCATGGAGCGGGAAGGACATCTATATGATGGGACGAGGACCAATACTTAGTATCTCTCCATGGTGGGACGAGGTCCAATACTGAGTATCTCTCCATAGACCTGAGAGGACCATATCTCTTCATGGAGCGGGGAGGACCATTACCGGATATCTCTATGGTGGGACGAGGACCAATACTGAGTATCTCTCCATGGAGCGGGGAGGACCATTACCGGATATCTCTATGGTGGGACGAGGACCAATACTGAGTATCTCTCCATGGAGCGGAGAGGACCATTTTATACCGGATATCTCTATGGTGGGACGGGGACCAATACTGAATATCTCTCCATGGAGCGGAGAGGATCATTAACGGATATCTCCATGATGAGATGAGGACCAATACTGAGTATCTCTCCATGGTGGGACGAGGACCAATACTGAGGATCTTTCCATGGAGCGGAGAGGACCATTACCTGATATATATATGGTGGGACGAGGACCAATACTGAATATCTCTCCATGGAGCGGAGAGGATCTCCATGGTGAGATGAGGACCAATACTGAGTATCTCTCCATGGTGGGACGAGGACCAATACTGAGTATCTCTGATGGAGCGGAGAGGACCATTACCGGATATCTCTATGGTGGGACGAGTACCAATACTGCGTATCTCTCCATGGAGCGGAAAGGACCATTACCGGATATCTCTATCGTGGGACGAGGACCAATACTGAGTACCATTACTGAGGACCATTACCAGATATCTCTCCATGGAGCGAGGAGTACAATGCATTGCAGCTATTTTTGTTGTCTGATAACAACACTCGTTATTGCATTGCAGCTCTTATTGATGATTAATCACAACACTCGTTATTGCACTACAGTTCTTATTGTTGACTAATCACAACACTCGTTATTCCATTGCAGCTCTTATTATTGACTTATTACAACATTCGTTATTGCATTGCAGTTCTTATTGTTGACTAATCACAACACTCGTTATTGCATTGCAGTTCTTATTGTTGACTACTCACAACACTCGTTATTGCATTGCGGTTCTTATTGTTGACTAATCACAACACTCGTTATTGCATTGCAGTTCTTATTGTTGGCTAATCACAACACTTTTATTGCATCGCAGCTCTTATTGTTGACTAATCACAACACTCGTTATTGTATTGCAGTTCTTATTGTTGACTAATCACAACACTCGTTATTGCATTGCAGTTCTTATTGTTGACTAATCACAACATTTTTACATCGCAGCTCTTATTGTTGACTAATCACAACACTCGTTATTGCATCGCAGCTCTTATTGTTGACTAATCACAACACTCGTTATTGTATTGCAGCTCTTATTATTGACCTATTACAAGACTCGTTATTGCATTTCAACTCTTATTGTTGACTAATCACAACACGCGTTTCAGCATTGTAGCTATTATTGTCGACTAATCACAACAATCTTTATTACATCGTAGCTCTTATTGTTGATTAATAACAACAGTCGTTGCTTCATTGAAGATCTTATTGTTGACTAATCACAACACTCGTTGCTGCATTGCAGCTCTTATTGTTGACGAATTACCACACTAGTTGCCGCATTGCAGCTCTTATTTTGACAAATAACCACACTCGTTATTGCATTGCAGCTCATATTGCTGACTAATTAAAACACTCTTGCTGCATTGCAGCTCTTATTATTGACTAATTACCACACTAGTTGCTGCATTGCTGCTCCTTTTTTTGACTAATCACAACATTCGTTATAAACATTGCAGATGTTATTGTTGACTAATAACAACGCTCGTTGGTGCATTGCAGCTCTTATTGTTGACTAATCACAACACTCGTTGATGCATTGCAGCTCTTATTGTTGATTAATCACAACGATCGTTGGTGCATTGTAGCTCTTATTGCTAACTAATCACAACACCCGTTACTGAATTGCAGCTATTATTGTTGACTAATCACAACACTCGTTGGTGCATTGCAGCTCTTATTGCTAACTAATCACTACACCCGTTATTGCATTGCAGCTCTTATTGTTGACTAATCACAACGCTCGTTGGTGCATTGGAGCTCTTATTGCTAACTAATCACAACACCCGTTATTGCATTGCAGCTATTATTTTTGACTAATCACAACACTCGTTGCTGCACTGCAGCTCTTACTGTTGACTATTTACCACACTGCTGCATTGCAGCTCTTATTGTTGACTAATCACCACCCTCGTTATTGCATTGTAGCTCTTATTGTTGACTAATCACCAACCTCGTTATTGCATTGCAGCTCTTATTGTTGACTAATCACCACCCTCGTTATTGCATTGCAGCTCTTATTGTTGACTAATCACCACCCTCGTTATTGCATTGCAGCTCTTATTGTTGACTAAGTACCACACTCGTTACTGCATGTTATTGTTGATTAATCACAACGCTCCTTACTGCATTGCGGCTCTTATTGTTGACTAATCACAAAGCCCGTTGCTGCATTGCAGCCCTTATTGTTGACTAATCACAATGCTCGTTGCTGCATTGCAGCTCTTATTATTGACTAATCACAAGGCTCGTTGCTGCATTGCAGCTCTTATTATTGACTAATCACAAAGCTCGTTGCTGCATTGCAGCCCTTATTGTTGACTAATCACAAGGCTCGTTGCTGCATTGCAGCTCTTATTATTGACTAATCACAAAGCCCGTTGCTGCATTGCAGCCCTTATTGTTGACTAATCACAATGCTCGTTGCTGCATTGCAGCTCTTATTGTTGACTAATCACAATGCTCGTTGCTGCATTGCAGCCCTTATTGTTGACTAATCACAATGCTCGTTGCTGCATTGCAGCCCTTATTGTTGACTAATCACAATGCTCGTTGCTGCATTGCAGCCCTTATTGTTGACTAATCACAATGCTCGTTGCTGCATTGCAGATCTTATTATTGACTAATCACAACAATTGTTGCTGCATTGCAGCTCCTATTGTTGACTAATCACAACGCTCGTTGCTGCATTGCAGCTCTTATTGTTGAGTAATCGCAACACTATTTGCTGCATGGCAGATCTTATTGTCGACTAATCACAACGCTCGTTGCCGCATTGTAGCTCTTATTGTTGACTAATCACAACACTTGTTATTGCATTGCAGCTTTTATTGTTGACTAATCACAACACTCGTTTCTGCATTGCAGCTCTTATTGGTGACTTATCACAACACTCATTACTAAATTGCAGCTCTTATTGTTGAATAATTACTACACTAGTTGCTGCTGCATTGCAGCTCTTATTGCTGATCAATCACAATGCTCGTTGCTGCATTGCAACTGTTATTGTTGACTAATCACAACGCTCTTTGCTACATTGCAGCTCTTATTGCTGACTACTCACAACACTTTTCTGCATTGTCACTACAATTAACCTTTTTTTATTTTTATATAACAACACTCATTGTCAGGCAGAACGTATCTGCTCGAACACGGCACTTGAGCGTGAGACAATAATAATAATAATAATAATAATAATAATAATAATAATAATAATAATAATATCGTTATTTGAAGATTTTTCCTATCGTGTTACAAGTCAGTTTAACATATAGCGTATGATCCTCAATTTTTGTTTTTTTTATATATTATTGCAGTAGCGTTTTTGTATTTTCACCCTTCTACATCCGCCTATATTACAATGCAATATTATTATTAGTGGTGTATTGCTGAAAGTCTGGAAGCAGCAAAACTTAAAACAGAGTTGTAATTATAGATACTCCTTCATACTTTATTAACATTTCATGGAAATAGTTTGAATTTAATATGCGACTAAAGTAGTCAAACGTTATGCTTAGCATGTTAGCATTCCTCAATAGTAACCCGCTCCTCCCTCTATATTAATGTCTGCGAGCATGTGTGTGCTGGAGCATTTTGCTGTGACTGACTCGGACAAGCTTCAGTTATATATAGAAAGAAGTGTGTTTTGTGCTGTTGCCATGCCTTGTGTACTCGTATGTTGTATCTTCACGGGCTTTTAAGACACTGGAAATTCAGCAATTAAAACATTAAACAACGGAATTGTAAACAGCACGTCATTTGATCCCAATTGTGCAAGGCTTTATGGACACGCGTGTTAAACGTTGGTATTTAAGGCGACTCGTGGGAATGTGATGCATGTATTAATACATTCTGAGACACTTGCAATCTGTCATGTTACTGATGTAATTTGACTGAGGTTAGTAAACGCTTATGTCGACGTTATGATTAGTACTATTTGTAATATAGCTGGGTAGGTAGTGTCACGCACACAGATAAATCATGATAATAGTAAGGAAATCATAAGCATAACGTTTGACTAATGCTATCATGGATACAGTATGACACGCTTGGCTAATGCTATCATGGATACAGTATGACACGCTTGGCTAATGCTATCATGGATACAGTATGACACGCTTGGCTAATGCTATCGTGGATACAGTATGACACGCTTGGCTAATGCTATCATGGATACAGTATGACACGTTTGGCTAATGCTATCATGGATACAGTATGACACGTTTGGCTAATGCTATCATGAATACAGTATGACACGCTTGGAATATGCTTGTGCATGGCCCAACAGACTTATACCCTTAGTGAAGCCCCAAAAGGCTTAAATAAAATGTTTATTCCAAACTCTAATTCTAAAGTAAAATGTTTCTTCATTTAATCATTTTTTCTAAAGTTTACAATAATGTGCACGACCGAACTAGGCATGATGCACCAACAATAAGCCCCAAAAGGCTTAATATTTCATGCTGTAATCCCGACCCTGGGGAACAGAAGTCAGTATTACATTGAAATTTACTAATTATAAATTGTTAACTGTCATTAAATTTGATTTCACTGAATTGAAGGATTCGCTGACGGCCATATGACAGCGATCAAAATGAAATTTTGATAATGCCACCGCCTCTCCAAATAACTCTGGCTAATAATGAGTATTCGCCCGTAATATTCAATAGTTTTGGGAAATTTTGGACGCAAAGAGCACTTGTGCATAATTACTGAGTTATTAATTCCTGGTTAATGTGGGTTATTGGTATCTGAGTAATACTGAGTTATTGATCCCTTACGAACCATATGGCATAGCCACCTCCTCTTCCTAACACAAATACATATTACTGTTGATTTATTTTTGAGAAAATTACAAACACGTCCAGCATGTAATTTAGCGCAGAGTATGCTTAGTAAACAGTTGACGAAGTGGAAACCTTACAACTAAGGAAATTATGCAATCCAATCAATATAATTTAATTAAACTTTATAACCCAGCCAAATAAAACGTTTCAATAATTGATTTGTAAACTGATATACTGTTATGCTGTATCCATTGAACGCTGCGCTAACACAGGTAGTGTGCAGGGACAACTAGTTTATTTATAGCACACGTTAAAAAGTTCGCATAACCTTTTTTCACGAAAACGTTAGTTGTTTCAATTAGACATATCTGTATATATCTGGCATATTCAGCCAAAAAATCTTTATAATTGAGTTCTGGAAAACTTGCGAGTGGAAAAGGGTGAATTATCAAAATCGGATGATATACAAAGAATATAGCTTCTGCTGAAACAGATATGGAAGCCGCCATTGTGTGAGCTATGACAACATAGTTCCCAAAAGGAAAAAAAATGACAATGACAGCAACTGTAGGAAAAAATATGTATACTAAATAGCGATAATGCTTTATGAACAGTAAAGGAGTTTGCATTCATTTGCAGTGATTTTCTTTGCTTTAAATGATATTGATCAATATTCCATAAGTAATAAGGAACTATGACGTCATAGTTCTCCAAATGGCGGCTCTCATATTCGTTTTAAAACAACATTCAAATGGTCATATATTTTTTGTTTATCATCCGTTTTTATAATTATTTCACCTTTTTCCAAGTTTTCAGAACCCTCAATAACAGAGCTTGTTTGTCTGTGTCGCTACATTCCCTTAATGTCTAGGTACATCGGGTGGCGGTAATAGTATACACTAATTGACACAAAGTCCGCATCATCTCTGCTAAGGTTGAACATTAACATACTGCGGCTCATATGTCTCTAAAATCATTTACAAAAATGAAGGTTATTTGCTTAACTTGATTGCAATATATGTATTGCCAGTTCAGCTAAAATGTACGAAGATTCATTTGTGACCGGGGAGCTTTACGCGTACCCTTCTTCCGCATAAAGTTCCCCTGTAGCTTTATGCGGAAGACATGTACATATGATTTTGAGCTAGTCGACAAACGTTCCGCATAAAGCTCCCTAACTAGATGATGATCAACAGCATCGTAATAAAATATAATCATCATCATCATTATCATCAAAAGCAGCAGCAGCAGCAACAGTCAGTCTTTTTTTTATCATCATCATCACCGTAAACATCATCATCATCATCATCATCATCATCATCATCATCATCATCATCATCATCATCATCATCATCATCATCATCATCATCATCATCATCATCATCATCATCATCATCATCATCATCATCAAAAGCAGCAGCAGTAGCAGTCAGTCTTCTTTATCATCATCATCATCATCATCATCATCATCATCATCATCATCATCATCATCAAATTATCCTCATTACTGACCAAGGTACCCAAGGTACTCGTAATACGTAAAACAACAATTTATAGCTATATTTAAAACATTTATAAAGTTATATAACAAAATTGCTTCAATATTTTTTAGAAGCACTTCACTGTACTGATGAAGCAATGTTATTGCTGCCAGTAATTAATGTCCAATATTCTGTACCACGTCGATGATCGTACACTGTGCAAAATCACAACAACATCTTGAAATAAATTTAAATAATAATAATAATAATAATAATAATAATAATAATAATAATAATAATAAGATGATGATGATGATGATGATGATGATGATGATGATGATGATGAAGATGATGACGAAGAATAAGAAGAAGAAGAAGAAGAAGAAGAAGAAGAAGAAGAAGAAGAAGAAGAAGAAGAAGGTGATGGTGATGGTGATGGTGATGGTGATGATGATGATACAAATATTATAAAAATATTATTATTTTTTTATTATTATTATTAATGATGTATTGTTCTTCTTATTATTATTCGGAGGAGCGTTATGGGGTGCTACAAACCTGCTATTAACGTCAATATACAAACATAAAAGGACCGTTGATGAAACAATACTTTAGCCACCAAACTTGTCTCACTACATATTTCGAATTTTGTTCTACTGGTTATTATAATTAAGGGGGAATTGAAGGGGGAATTGACCTATTGGAAAATTTAAGGGTACTATATATATTTGTAAATTTGAAGATATTTGTGAGTGGAATATGAATTTTGTTTGTCGTCATGTTAACACGTTTTTAATAATAACGTCTCAAATATTGCTATGTTAGACGTTTTTCATAAAAGTCGCGTCAATTGTCAACGTTTTTAGCACCACAGGGTGTTTAGTCACATGCAATTATTTTTTATTTCACACTGTTCGTCCTGATGAGACCTTTCATCTGCTATATAAATTATATCATTTAAATTGAGTTGTAAACTATTCTTTATAGAATTTCCTATTTTTTTTCGCTGCTTTTTTACCATGGAATTTTAAGAAAAATCGACGTTAAAGCCATTTATCTTTTAAATGGCTATATAAACAAGAGCCCAAGAGGGCCTGTGGACGCTCTACTGGCTAACATGGCTCTTATAACATCAATGAAGAGAGTGATTGCAACTTACTTTTTTTTTGAAAGTTTTGGGAAAAAATTGGCAAAGATCAGATGCAAAATGAAGGCCCTATCGCATTAACGAGGCAAATGATAGCATTTTTAACGAAATCAAGGGTAACAGTCCGATCTGGCTGGTTTTCGGCCTTTTCCGAGCTTTCATTGACATTAACAATCTGATAAAGTTTGGTAAAGATCGGATGAAAAATAAAGGCCCTATCGTCTTAACGAGGCAAAATATAGCATTTTTAACTAAATCAAGGGCCATAACTCCGCTGTTACTAGTCCGATATGGCTGGTTTTCGAACTTGTCTGAGCTTTCATTGCCATTAACAATCTGATAAAATTTGGTAAAGATGGAATGAACAATAATGCCCCTATCGTCTTAACGAGGCAAAATATAGCATTTTTAACTAAATCAAGGGCCATAACTCCGTTGTTACTATTTCGATATAGCTGGTTTTCAAACTTTTCCGAGTGTTTATTGATATTAACAATCTGTTAAAGTTTGGTAAAGATAGGATGAAAAACGAAGGCCCTATCGTCTTAACGAGGCAAAAATATAGCAATAGAGCATTTTTAACTAATTCAAGAGCCATAACTCCGCTGTTACTGGTCCGATCTGGCTGGTTTTCGAACTTGTCCGAGCTATCATTGATATTAACAATCTGTTAAAGTTTGGTAAAGATCGAGGTAAAAGTTAACAGACGGACGACGGACGGACGACGGACAACTCGCCATCCCATAAACTCTGCTGGCCCTTGGCCAGTAGAGCTAAAAACTGCAAATATTTTAGTATGATTTAGAGAATTTAGTTTCCTATCGGAATATAAAATAAAAGTTGCTGGTCATCGGAATATCTAGTTCAGTATACTTGTTTATTGATCCCAAACCACTTCGAAAAATGACGTCTCTGTCGACGTCGACGGTATTTATATTGTACATTGTACATACATGTTGGTGATATGTCAATAATTATTTTTAAATAATCAGCTGTCCATATTAATAGTGATAGTAACCTGCTAGATTGACTGTACGTGTTATTCAACATAAATTGGTGGAGTTTTTAGCAAACATTCGATTTAATTAGCAAAGGGTGTTCCTACTATCAGCTTCGCACGAAGTGAAGCCCTGTACATTATAATACATATATCGTAAGCCCTGTACATTATAATACATATATCGTAAGCCCTGTACATTATAATACATATATCCGTAATAAGCTTCTCGAAATGAGCCCACGTATCATGTTTTACAAATTATGATAATAGGTTGTTAACATGGCGAAATTCTTACGAAATCGTGTTGCAAACCCAGATAATGCCCAGATCAGACACGTATCAATATACCAAGATGTGTTTACCTCGTGAAGGAAGACGTATTTTCGCATATTTATTAGTTAAAAGAAACTAACCCGCCAAATAATGGCAAAATTACACTTCACAACCGTTTATCAAAACTCTATCCAGTTTCAGGTCTTATAATAATATACAATAATATATGCCAATTAAAAGTATAGGTTTATTCACGGGGTTTTACAATAATTGTGATTGAATATGCGTAAAAATTACTTGGTAACTATTAATTCGGCACTCCAATTTCGGGGTTTGGTATGGCTGCTTAAAACCATTTATATTGTGTCTATAGAGTTTGAATTAAAAAAATAATTAAAAAGCTGTATATATACTGAAAGGAAAAAGAAACGCACCACGGGAATTGTATGTACAATATGCTGCTGTTAATCGAATGGTACATGGCTACGTAAGTTCTTTCCTTTCGGAAAAAATACTGAAACAACACGTAACACAGCAAATAGATTCCTGCAAAGTTTCATTATAGACAGAGTACACGTTTGGCGCAAACTTAGGATGCAAAATTTTGCAAAGTCTTTACGTTAAATACAGTAATGAACTGGCTCAAATTTTCAAAGAGAAACTTCAACATTTATTAATTTCTTGTTACAACGTGTACTGTGATTAAATCGTCTACAACATCACAGTTGTGTCCTTTCTCTAACTAACTGCAACTCATTTTTCTTTACAAAACATCTTGGGATTTCCTTAGAATATATTTGGAATTAAGTGTACAGTATATACAATATATAGCGGAAGTTTCTTTTTCCTTTCAGTATATATATATATATATATATATATATATATATATATATATATATTGTTATAGTATAAAGCGTCAGTTTGCCAGAATACGGGTAGTATATAATAATAATAAAAAAAACAAAAAAACGTTGAATGCATGGTTATTATATTTAATAGCTGACCATCATAACAACTATTTAATATACATCGAAGTCGGTAGGTTTAGAATATGTTTTAAAATGTGTCTGTTGATGGCGGGGAACGATCTTTAAGTCTCTATCACAAGCTGAATGCAAGCGATTGCCTGCACTCCATCTTCATAAACATGTTTCTTTGAGCTGATTAAAAGTATTTTTGAATACTGCTATATACTTTGCAAAGGTGTTGTCGTGGCCAAGTGGATAGCACGGTGAATTTGAAATCCGGAGGTTTCGAATATAAGGCCACACCGGCGAAACTGTGTTCATGAGCGAAACACTTTCCATTTGCCTTGTCCGTCGTATGGGGACGTACATCGGGCGGTCCTCTGAACATGTAAGAGAACTGTAGGAGGCCATGGTGTCCTCAGGGGGCGTCTCAACTTTATGTGATCGAGTGTAAGGTGGTGTTATAGCATATAATATTGGGTGGAGTAATAATGACAATACATTATATGTTATTTAGAGCCGCCAAGTGAAAGTTCATGGTTAACTTATTGAGTGGGGGTGCGGGGGGAAGGTGGGGAATTGAATTGAATTGAATTGAATTGAATTGAATAATGTTTAACGGCTCATGAAGACATTATAGGTTATTTAGAGCCGCCCCAGAGAAAGTTGAAAGTGGTATTATAACTTTGTGAGTGGTGAAATAATGAATAAATAAGGAAAACTTATTGAGGTGGAGGTAAATTGAACTAAAATGAATATTGTTCAAAGGCTCATCAACCCACTACAGGTTATTTAGAGGTATCACAGAAAAAGGGGAATGTTGTATTATAACTTATTGAATAGTAAAATAATGACTAAATAAGGAAATTGAATTGTATTGAATCTTGTTTAACGGCTCATCAATACATTATAGGTTATTTAGAGCCGCCCCAGATAAAGTTGTATTATAACTTATTGAGTGTGTGTGGGGTGGGGTGGGAGTGGGGTGGGTGTTTGGCGGCGGCGGTAGTGGGTATAATGAATTGAACTGCATCTTGTTTAACGGCTCATCAATTCATTATATGTTATTTAGAGCCACCCACTAAGAAAGCTGAAAGAGCCACCCGAGAGAAAGTTGAAGGTATAACTTACTCTGTGTGTGGGAGGTGTGGGGAGCGCTGCGGAGGGATATTGATATTGATTTGAACTGAATATTGTTCCACTACTCATCAACACATTATAGGTCATTTAGAGCCGCCTGAGCGAAAGTTGAAGGTGGTATCATAACTTAGTGAGTGGTGAACTAATGACTAAATAAGGAAATTCAGTTGAACTGAATGATGTTTAACGGCTCATCAGTACATTATAGGTTATTCAAGCCGCCCCAGAGAGAATGGAAAGTGGCATTATACTTAGTGAGTGATAAATAATGACTAAATAAGGAAATTGAATTAAATTGAATATGATTTAACGGCTCATCAATATGCTTTAACTATTTAGAGACGCTAAAGAGATAAGAGAATGGTACATAGGATTCCAGGAACCTGACCTACTCTTATTATCGAATAGTTTCGCGTGGTTCTCTAACACTATATCGTCCAGTTTACATACGTGTGTAGGTGGCCATGCATGGTGTCCGCGCTGGCCGTGGTGTGTCCGCGCTGGCCGTGGTGTCCGCGGCATGGTGTCCGCGCTGGCCGTGGTGTCCGCGGCATGGTGTCCGCGCTGGCCGTGGTGTCCGCGGCATGGTGTCCGCGCTGGCCGTGGTGTCCGCGCCACACCACGCTGGCCGTGGTGTCCGCGGATACCAATGTTTCAGTCATATCACGATGATGTCTGCTTCCAATAATAAAAAAAAACATATTATAATTCTTGCTAGTATAAATGTAATATAGACCCAAATATATTACCCAAATAAACCGAAATAATCAAACCGAAAACGTGTCCCTTTTTGCCGCTGTGGGTGTCGCTTAATCTATGTCCATCTAATCTGACACTGTGATCAGAACAAATCCATGACCAATTAAGAAAAAAGAGAAAATATGTACCGTCGGTTTCCTATTATTTTTAAAAGTTAAATATGTTTAGAAAAAGTAGTTCCAGACATGAAACAATATTAAAAATATATATATGTATATATTCATAGGTAGCTGTAGGAAATTACCATATCTAAAAGTCACTATTATTATTAAAAAGTGGTTAAATAAAACAAGAAACGAGAGAGACAAAACCAGAAAATATACCCGAAAATGGCAGAAATGGGAATAACTGCAATAAATCAGCAGGGAAGACAACTCCGGGACACAAAATGTCAGATCAGCACGACAATTTGGAAATCAAGTGAAAACAAGGTCAAAATATGTATTTTTGAATTTTTCAAGGGCAGATAACTCACTTTGATACATTATTATTGTTAGGATCGGATGAAAAACAGAAGGGCTATAGTGGTAACAAGGCCAAATTATGTCATTGTGTTCAATTCAAGGGCAGATAACTCCCTTTCATACCATCAGATATGCATGATTAAAAACTTGTCGAAGATCTTATTATAGACATTCCGTTTTGTCTGTTTATATTGGATATAAAACGGAAAAGCTGTAACTCGGCTATTTGCGACTGATTCGAGAACTCGTCCGAGTAATATATGGAAATATAACTACAGTGTAAGTTTATAAAGATCGGATACACAATGGAGGGGCTAGAGTTTCCACAAAGCAAACTTATGCATTTTGTCTATTCAGTGGAAGATAACTCCGCTATTATATATCGAATCTGGTTCAAGAACTCGTCTGAGACCTTATGGAAATATAACTTCAGTGTAAGTTTGGTTAATATCGGGTAAAAATGGAGCAGCGAGAGAGTCGTTATATATGGTTATATTTCTAATAGAAAATTCCTTGTTATTTGTCATTTTCTGTCTAACAATATCCCATAGTTTTTCTAGATTAAAACTTTCATTAGAATCAGAAATATTATTTGAAATATTTGTGAAAAAATCATTAAACTCATCAGCAATATCTGTCTTAGATGTTACATTCCTATTAATAATTTTTATTTTGTTTGGGTGTTTTGACTTAGTTTTCCCTGATTTACGTTCATTTATATACCTCCACAATGAGTTTTTTGTCAACCCTTTTGTGTTTGTGATGTCTTATTTGGCCTTTTATTCATCTTTAAACTTGTTCTTTGTTTCTGTGTGTGTTTGTGGTTGACTGTCGTCCTTGAATGCTACTTTTCCTGTTCGATTTGTATATCTATATTTGTTATCTTCTATGGCTTTGGTGTAGTAATCCTTTTTAGCTTGATCAATGAGAATATTTGTTTTATTTCTCCAATGTTTATACTGGACAAAATTCTTTGTCTTATGATAGAAATCTCTTTTATTCATTGATTCTTTTATTTCAGGAATCAACCAACTTGGCAGTGTGTTGCTTGTTATTCTTCTAGTTTGTTTTATAGATGCATATTTATCTATTACATTAAGAAATATGAATAGCATCATTCCACGATCTTATGGCATAGTTTACATCTGTCATACTTGCAATATTGATAAGATAAAACGTTTCATTTAAATTATTATAGAAATGCATTGTATAATTTCTTAAAATCTCTGTAAGTTATTTCTGTATGTGTATTACCTGATTTAATAAAGGGTGCATGTCTTGTTGCGCAGACTGGGTAGTGGTCACTTGCACTATATATTGGACCATTTGTTTCACATATATTATGTGGTTTATTTGAGTAAATATGGTCTATAAGGGTGGAAGAGTTTGCATTAACCCTTATTGGAGATTGTATTAATTGAGTAAAATTTATGTATCAAGACAATTTAACTATCTTTTAGGTGAATGTTTTAGGAAGTCATAATGTGTATCACCCATAATGATGATTCCGTTTTCATCATGACCTAAAGCTTTTTGAATTTCCTGCTCAAAATCATCAACCCATTGTATAAGTGAGCCAGGAGGTCTGTATACAGAGCAAATAATAATTGGTTTAGACTTCGGCAGTTTTATTTCCAACCACATGCTTTCTATCTTCCCTAATTCGATATCTTGTCTACGTTTATAATGTAAATTTTCTTTTATATACACTAAAATCCTACCACCCTTTTCTTTATGTCCTAGACTTCTACCCCTTCTTTCAAATTTAAAAACCATCTAAGTTTAATTTACTATCTTCATTCTGTTGCTATATTGCCAATTATACCAAATATATTTACATTTTCCTTTTGAGTTATTAATAACTTTATCAACAAGAAGTTGCCATATATTAATATTTGCAATTTTGAGTCCCTTTTTTGTTAACCCCAAATTCACACATTCATCATTATGCTTCGATTTTGTTTCAAAATTACTTAAAACATTTGCTTTGCTAGTGAAAATATAAACAGTATTACTAGCTGCATTACTGAAATATGAAGTAGTAGTGGTCTCAAGAAGAATATCAGATGGCATACACATTGTATTACTAGCGCTGCATCACTAAGATATGAAGTAGTAGTGACCTCAAAAGGCATACAGTTTGTACATAGGAAATAATTCCTTTGCCGCTTTCCTAACTTGTAGCATGTGGACACTTCCTTGGCTTATGTAGATAGCCATGACATCCATGACATCTTACTGGTTTGCCATGAGTACAGTGGTCCGTATTGTGGTTTCGTTCTCCACAATTATGACAGTCATCCATTTTCTTTTTAAAAATGGGCTTAATTGCATTGACATTTTGCAGGAGGAGACTCCCTTGTGCACTCAGGTGCATATCGTCCATGCGATAAAACCGTTTGTTGATCACGGAAGAAGACGGAGATTTGAAGAATGTTTTATAAGTGTGGAACATAATGACATTATATTTGTTATCACAAATATCGACCAGCAAGTTGTTGACATATTCTACATATGTGTCTCGTCGTGGTGGCAATCCCGAGATAATTATACTGCATTCAGAATGCCCATATGCCCTTATTTGGAGTAGGATGCTTTCAAGCTCTTCCTCAATCTGTGCAATGGTCTGACCGTTACTGGCGTTGTTGTCTCCCACAAGCAGAATTATTGTTTTGTATTTTCATTTGGTTTGATGAAAATATAATTTTTTGCATTTTGCATGTTTATGTCAATAATCTCTGAGATTAGCAAGCATGCATTGTTGATTATTATAAATGGGCAAATTTCAGAAAACTTCCTCAGTTCAGTTTCATTTTCATCGAAGGGATGTTTAAATAAGATCTCACGTAAGTACTAAAGAGAATGTAGTGCAACAGCCAAACAATCTCTTTTATTTACAGTTCTGAAACACTATGAAAAAGGCGACATAATTCGTTTAAATCGGTTGATAAACAAAGAAGATATAACCATTTTAATGTTGTTCTAAAACGGATATGAGAGCCGCCATCTTGAGAACTACGACGTCGTATTTCTAAATTACCATATATGTCATGCTGCTAAATATAATATAAAGCTAAGACGATCATTGCAAATTAATGCAAGATCCTTTTAACACATTATTACATTCAAGTATACATATTTTCATACAGTTGCTGTTACTTTTCCCCTATAAATCAATACATTATCATATTTATAAAAAAACAAAAATCCATATATGGTTATTTAGAACTATGATGTAAGCGCCTTCAGGCCCTCTTTGGCCTTTTGTTTCAAATTGTAGTTTCTAGTCCTTAATACTTTCTAGTCTCTATTTTTACCAATTTCTACATTGTTTTGTTCTTGCTACTGGTAATTGCCTATGCTACCTAAACCTCTTCACTGTCAGCATGGTTGCATTTTGTCATAAACATCATCTTACGCAAATAGCATGTCTGCACCAAAAGATTGCTTCACTTCTGCAGGTATGCTTTTTATGCCCTGCCCCACGCCATTTTTGTGTTGGTGCACTAAAACCAACAAACTCCACTCATTCCTGTTTGGTGCCATATACCCGTTCTTGTGTCTGACTAACTTTCTTTCAAAACAACTTGTTATCCATTCCGTACCTATTGTAAATGCTATTACAGTCCATAATGCCCTTTTCCCATGTTACTTGTTACAGCTATGCACTTGCCAGTAGCAATTTCTAATCTTTTTTTTTAATTCTAATTCATTTATTTTCCTTGTCAGAATTTTCCTTGTCAGAATTGTTATGTTTTACATTTATTGTTCCATCAAATTTCATAAACTGTTCTTATTTCTTCCTTTGTCCCGTCACTTTGACTTTATATGCTTACACACCTTCCGCACAATAACATGTACACTATATCTCCTACACTCTTAATGTTTATTGATCTTGTCCGTCCGTCCGCTCGTCTGTTCATTGCAATTTTAATATCCCTCCAATCTCTTCAACATTACCACCACGTTTTGTAACTTGATTGGCCCTGGGGAGAGGATGACTCTCGTTTGGAAAACGGGACGTATTATGGTATGGGGTTGTCCATCTGTCTCTCCGTCAGTAAACAATTGCGCAATCCAGACAAGCATAACACCCATACTCATGAAACTTCGTAGTTTCATTGCTCTAGGTGGCAGGAGGATTCCTTTTGTTTTTGGAGCAGGTCAGAGGTAAAGGTCACCAGGAACTTATATGGAAATTCCCATTCCAGATGAACTTTGAAATCATAACACCTACACGCATGAAATTATATTAATTTATCACATAACGTCCCTTGTTAACAGTGTCGAACACCCATTTAATATTCTATTGTATGACACACGTGTAATACAACCTGGAACGATTTTGATTGGTTGAGTTAAACCTGTAACACTACGCAAGTTTATTAACTGAAACTATTTCATTTATTACAAATTCACCCAGATCTGAGTCATAAACTTATTATTTGTGACAGCTTATAAAAATAATGCACGTTATACAAAACATTGTTGTTGGTTTGTTAAAAAGTTGGCGTAAACTGCTATTTTGTAAAGAGGTAAAACACGAACTCTATGTTATTTGTGAGACGCGACGTTACAGTCACATATTTTATGACATTTTGGCGCTAAAGTGAGTCTGACGTCGTGGCGGGTCTATGTCCATCCGAATTAATTTTTACTAATTTGATTGCAATGTTATGTGATAAAAAGGATCTTAAACTCGTTCCCATTCCATATAAGATTTATGAAACTCGTTATGAATTATTTTTAATTTTAACTCGCCAAAAGGCTCGTTAAAATTAAAATAATTCATAACTCGTTTCATAAATCTTATATGAAATGGGAACTCGTTTAAGATCCTCTATACATTGCCCTAGGTGACAAAAGGAACTCCGTTGATTTCAGAATAAGTAGGTCAAGATCAAACGATATGAAAATAAACATTTGGACAGTAACTTCGAAAAGATAATACCCACACTTATGAAACTTCATAGGTACATTGCTCTACGAGGGAGAACTAACGCTATTGTTTTGGGGTCAGTGGTTCAAAGGTCAAGGTCACCATGATCTGCTATGAAACACATTTTGTTCAATAAATTCATAACATTTTAACATAATAAATAACCCAGCCAGAATGATTGGTACAATACGTTGCAATAGTTCGACTCTTTAATACTGTCATGTAGGCTATAGTGCAACTGTTGACCCTTTAAAACTGTCCTGTAGGTTATAGTGCAATTTTTACCCTTTAATAGTGTCGTGTAGGTTATAGTGCAATTTTTACCCTTTAATACTGTCGTGTAGGTAATAATGCAATCTTTACCCTTTAATACTGTCGTGTAGGTTATAGTGCAACTGTTGACCCTTTAATACTGTCGTGTAGGTTATAGTGCAATTTTTACCCTTTAATAGTGTCGTGTAGGTTATAGTGCAATGTTTACCCTTTAATAGTGTCGTGTAGGTTATAGTGCAATTTTTACCCTTTAATACTATCGTGTAGGTTATAGTGCAAATGTTACCCTTTAATACTGTCGTGTGGGTCATAGTGCAACTGTTGATCCTTAAATAATGTCGTGAAGGGTATAGTGCAATTTTTAACCTTTAATAGTGTCGTGTAGGTTATAGTGCAACTTTTACCCTTTAACAGTGTCGTGTAGGTTATAGTGCAATTTTTACCCTTTAATACTGTCGTGTAGGTTATAGTGCAATTTTTACCCTTTATTAGTGTCGTGTAGGCTATAGTGCAACTGTTGACTCTTTAATAGTGTCGTGTAGGTTATATTGCAACTGTTGACCCTTAAATACTGTCGTGTAGGTTATAGTGCAATTTTTACCCTTTAATAGTGTCGTGTAGGTTATAGTGCTATTTTACCCTTTAATACTGTCGTGTAGGTTATAGTGCAATTGTTACCCTTTAATAGTGTCGTGTAGGCTATAGTGCAACTGTTGACTCTTTAATACTGTCGTATAGGTTATAGTGCAATTTTTACCCTTTAATAGTGTCGTGTAGGCTAAAGTGCAACTGCTGACCCTTAAATACTGTCGTGTAAGTTATAGTGCACTTTTTAAACTTTAATACTGTCGTGTGGGTTAAAGTGCAACTGTTGACCCTTAAATAATGTCGTGTAGGTTATAGTGCAATTTTTAACCTTTAATAGTGTCGTGTAGGTTATAGTGCAATTTTTACCCTTTAATAGTGTCGTGTAGGTTATAGTGCAATTTTTACCCTTTAATACTGTCGTGTAGGTTATAGTGCAATTTTTACCATTTATTAGTGTCGTGTAGGCTATAGTGCAACTGTTGACTCTTTAATAGTGTCGTGTAGGTTATAGTGCAACTGTTGACCCTTAAATACTGTCGTGTAGGTTATAGTGCACTTTTTACCCTTTAATAGTGTCGTGTAGGCTATAGTGCAACTGTTGACCCTTAAATACTGTCGTGTAGGTTATAGTGCAATGTTTACCCTTTAATAGTGTCGTGTAGGTTATAGTGCAATTTTTACCCTTTAATACTGTCGTGTAGGTTATAGTGCAATTTTTATCCTTTAAAAGTGTCGTGTAGGCTATAGTGCAACTGTTGACTGTTTAATAGTGTCGTGTAGGTTATAGTGCAACTGTTGACTCTTTAATAGTGTCCTATAGTGCAATTTTTACCCTTTAATACTGTCGTGTAGGTTATAGTGCAACTGTTGACCCTTAAATACTGTCGTGTAGGTTATAGTGCACTTTTTACCGTTTAATAGTGTCGTGTAGGCTATAGTGCAACTGTTGACCCTTAAATACTGTCGTGTAGGTTATAGTGCAATTTTTACCCTTTAATAGTGTCGAGTAGGTTATAGTGCAATTTTTACCCTTTAATCTGTCGTGTAGGTTATAGTGCAATTTTTACCCTTTAATACTGTCGTGGAGGTTATAGTGCAATTTTTACCCTTTAATAGTGTCTTGTAGGTTATAGTGCAATTTTTACCCTTTAATACTGTCGTGTAGGTTATAGTGCAATTTTTACCCTTTAAAAGTGTCGTGTAGGCTATAGTGCAACTGTTGACTGTTTAATATAAGTGTCGTGTAGGTTATAGTGCAACTGTTGACTCTTTAATAGTGTCCTACAGTGCAATTTTTACCCTTTAATACTGTCGTGTATGTTATAGTGCAATTTTTACCCTTTAATAGTGTCGTGTAGGTTATAGTGCAACTGTTGACTCTTTAATAGTGTCCTATAGTGCAATTTTTACCCTTTAATACTGTCGTGTATGTTATAGTGCAATTTTTACCCTTTAATAGTGTCGTATAGGCTATAGTGCAACTGTTGACTCTTTAATAGTGTCCTATAGTGCAATTTTTACCCTTTAATAGTGTCGTGTAGGTTATAGTACAACTGTTGACTCTTTAATACTGTCCTGTAGGTTATAGTGCAATTTTTACCCTTTGATAGTGTCTTGTAGGCTATAGTGCAACTGTTGACTCTTTAATAGTGTCCTATAATGCAATTTTTACTCTTTAATAGTGTCGTGAAGGTTATAGTGCAATTTTTACCCTTTAATAGTGTCTTGTAGGTTATAGTGCAACTGTTGACTCTTTAATACTGTCGTGTAGGTTATAGTGCAATTTTTACCCTTTAACACTATCGTGTAGGTTATAGTGCAATTTTTACCCTTTAATAGTGTCGTGTAGGTTATAGTGCAGTTTTTACCCTTTAATACTGTCGTGTAGGTTATAGTGCAATTTTTACCCTTTAATAATGTCGTGTAAGTTATAGTGCAATTTTTACCCTTTAATAGTGTCGTGTAGGCTATAGTGCAACTGTTGACTCTTTAATACTGTCGTGTAGGTTATAGTGCAATGTTTACCCTTTAATACTGTCGTGTAGGTTATAGTGTAATTTTTACCCTTTAATAGTGTCGTGGAGGCTATAGTGCAACTGTTGACTCTTTAATACTGTCGTGTAGGTTATAGTGCAATTTTTACCCTTTAATACTGTCGTGTAGGTTATAGTGCAATTTTTACCCTTTAATAGTGGCGTGCAGGTTATAGTGCAACTGTTGCCTCTTTAATACTGTCGTGTAGGTTATAGTGCAATTTTTACCCTTTAATAGTGTCGTGTAGGTTATAGTGCAGTGTTTACCCTTTAATACTGTCGTGTAGGTTATAGTGCAATTTTTATCCTTTAATACTGTCGTGTAGGTTATAGTGCAACTGTTGACTCTTTAATACTGTCGTGTAGGTTATAGTGCAATTTTTACCATTTAATACTGTCGTGTAGGTTATAGTGCAATTTTTACCCTTTAATACTGTCGTGGAGGCTATAGTGCAACTGTTGACTCTTTAATACTGTCGTGTAGGTTATAGTGCAATTTTTACCCTTTAATACTGTCGTGTAGGTTATAGTGCAATTTTTACGCTTTAATAGTGGCGTGTAGGTTATAGTGCAACTGTTGCCTCTTTAATACTGTCGTGTAGGTTATAGTGCAATTTTTAACCTTTAACAGTGTCGTGTAGGTTATAGTGCAATGTTTACCCTTTAATACTGTCGTGTAGGTTATAGTGCAATTTTTACCCTTTAATACTGTCGTGTAGGTTAGTGTGCAATTTTTACCCTTTAATACTGTCGTGTAGGTTATAGTGCAATTTTTACCCTTCAATAGTGTCGTGTAGGCTATAGTGCAACTGTTGACTCTTAAATACTGTCGTGTAGGTTATAGTGCAATGTTTACCCTTTAATAGTGTCGTGTAGGTTATAGTGCAATTTTTACCCTTTAATAGTGTCGTGGAGGCTATAGTGCAACTGTTGACTCTTTAATACTGTCGTGTAGGTTATAGTGCAATTTTTACCCTTTAATAGTGTCGTGGAGGCTATAGTGCAACTGTTGACTCTTTAATACTGTCGTGTAGGTTATAGTGCAATTTTTACCCTTTAATAGTGTCGTGGAGGCTATAGTGCAACTGTTGACTCTTTAATACTGTCGTGTAGGTTATAGTGCAATTTTTACCCTTTAATACTGTCGTGTAGGTTATAGAGCAATTTTTACCCTTTAATAGTGGCGTGTAGGTTATAGTGCAACTGTTGAATCTTTAATACTGTCGTGTAGGTTATAGTGCAATTTTTACCCTTTAATAGTGTCGTGTAGGTTATAGTGCAATGTTTACCCTTTAATACTGTCGTGTAGGTTATAGTGCAATTTTTACCCTTTAATACTGTCGTGTAGGTTATAGTGCAATTTTTACCCTTTAATACTGTCGTGTAGGTTATAGTGCAATTTTTACCATTTAATAGTGTCGTTTAGGCTATAGTGCAACTGTTGACTCTTTAATACTGTCGTGTAGGTTATAGTGCAATGTTTACCCTTTAATAGTGTCGTGTAGGTTATAGTGCAATTTTTACCCTTTAATAGTGTCGTGTAGGTTATAGAGCAACTGTTGACTCTTTAATACTGTCGTATAGGTTATAGTGCAAATTTTACCTTTTAATAGTGTCGTGTAGGTTATAGTGCAATTTTTACCCTTTAATACTGTCGTGTAAGTTATAGTGCAATTTTTACACTTTAAAAGTGTCGTGTAGGCTATAGTGCAACTGTTGACTGTTTAATAGTGTCGTGTAGGTTATAGTGCAACTGTTGACTATTTAGTAGTGTCCTATATTGCAATTTTTACCCTTTAAGACTGTCGTGTATGTTATAGTGCAATATTTACCCTTTAATAGTGTCGTATAGGCTATAGTGCAACTGTTGACTCTTTAATAGTGTCCTATAGTGCAATGTTTACCCTTTAATAGTGTCGTGTAGGTTATAGTGCAACTGTTGACTCTTTAATACTGTCCTGTAGGTTATAGTGCAATTTCTACCCTTTAATAGTGTCTTGTAGGCTATAGTGCAACTGTTGACTCTTTAATAGTGTCCTATAATGCAATTTTTACTCTTTAATGGTGCCGTGTAGGTTATAGTGCAATTTTTACCCTTTAATAGTGTCTTGTAGGTTATAATGCAACTGTTGACTCTTTAATACTGTCGTGTAGGTTAAAGTGCAATTTTTACCCTTTAATACTGTCGTGTAGGTTATAGTGCAATTTTTACCCTTTAATAGTGTCGTGTAGGTTATAGTGCAATTTTTACCATTTAATACTGTCGTGTAGGTTATAGTGCAATTTTTACCATTTAATACTGTCGTGTAGGTTATAGTGCAATTTTTACTCTTTAATAGTGTCTTGTAGGTTATAGTGCAACTGTTGACTCTTTAATACTGTCGTGTAGGTTATAGTGCAAGTTTTACCCTTTAATACTATCGTGGAGGCTATAGTGCAACTGTTGACTCTTTAATACTGTCGTGAAGGTTATAGTGCAATTTTTACCCTTTAATACTGTCGTGTAGGTTATAGTGCATTTTTTAACCTTTAATAGTGGCGTGTAGGTTATAGTGCAACTGTTGCCTCTTTAATACTGTCGTGTAGGTTATAGTGGAATTTTTACCCTTTAATAGTGTCGTGTAGGTTATAGTGCAATGTTTACCCTTTAATACTGTCGTGTAGGTTAGAGTGCAATTTTTACCCTTTAATACTGTCGTGTAGGTTATAGTGTAATTTTTACCCTTTAATAGTGTCGTGTAGGCTATAGTGCAACTGTTGACTCTTTAATACTGTCGTGTAGGTTATAGTGCAATGTTTACCCTTTAATAGTGTCGTGTAGGTTATAGTGCAATGTTTACCCTTTAATAGTGTCGTGTAGGTTATAGTGCAACTGTTGATCCTTAAATACTGTCGTGTAGATTATAGAGCAATTTTTACCCTTTAATAGTGTCGTGTAGGCTATAGTGCAACTGTTGACCCTTAAATACTGTCGTGTAGGTTATAGTGCAATTTTTAACCTTCAATAGTGTCGTGTAGGTTATAGTGCAATTTTTACCCTTTAATACTGTCGTGTAGGTTATAGTGCAATTTTTACCCTTTAATAGTGTCTTGTAGGTTATAGTGCAACTGTTGACTCTTTAATACTGTCGTGTAGGTTATAGTGCAATTTTTACCCTTTAATACTGTCGTGTAGGTTATAGTGCAATTTTTACCCTTTAATACTGTCGTGGAGGCTATAGTGCAACTGTTGACTCTTTAATACTGTCGTGTAGGTTATAGTGCAATTTTTACCCTTTAATACTGTCGTGTAGGTTATAGTGCAATTTTTACCCTTTAATAGTGGCGTGTAGGTTATAGCGCAACTGTTGCCTCTTTAATACTGTCGTGTAGGTTATAGTGCAATTTTTAACCTTTAACAGTGTCGTGTAGGTTATAGTGCAATGTTTACCCTTTAATACTGTCGTGTAGGTTATAGTGCAATTTTTACCCTTTAATACTGTCGTGTAGGTTAGTGTGCAATTTTTACCCTTTAATACTGTCGTGTAGGTTATAGTGCAATTGTTACCCTTTAATAGTGTCGTGTAGGCTATAGTGCAACTGTTGACTCTTTAATACTGTCGTGTAGGTTATAGTGCAATGTTTACCCTTTAATAGTGTCGTGTAGGCTATAGTGCAACTGTTGACTCTTTAATACTGTCGTGTAGGTTATAGTGCAATGTTTACCCTTTAATAGTGTCGTGTAGGTTATAGTGCAATTTTTACCCTTTAATAGTGTCGTGTAGGTTATAGAGCAACTGTTGACACTTTAATACTGTCGTATAGGTTATAGTGCAATTTTTACCCTTTAATAGTGTCGTGTAGATTATAGTGCAATTTTTACCCTTTAATACTGTCGTGTAAGTTATAGTGCAATTTTTACACTTTAAAAGTGTCGTGTAGGCTATATAGCAACTGTTGACTGTTTAATAGTGTCGTGTAGGTTATAGTGCAACTGTTGACTCTTTAGTAGTGTCCTATATTGCAATTTTTACCCTTTAATACTGTCGTGTATGTTATAGTGCAATATTTACCCTTTAATAGTGTCGTATAGGCTATAGTGCAACTGTTGACTCTTTAATAGTGTCCTATAGTGCAATTTTTACCCTTTAATAGTGTCGTGTAGTTTATAGTGCAACTGTTGACTCTTTAATACTGTCCTGAAGGTTATAGTGCAATTTTTACCCTTTAATAGTGTCTTGTAGGCTATAGTGCAACTGTTGACTCTTTAATAGTGTCCTATAATGCAATTTTTACTCTTTAATAGTGTCGTGTAGGTTATAGTGCAATTTTTACCCTTTAATAGTGTCTTGTAGGTTATAATGCAACTGTTGACTCTTTAATACTGTCGTGTAGGTTATAGTGCAATTTTTACCCTTTAATAGTGTCTTGTAGGTTATAGTGCAACTGTTGACTCTTTAATACTGTCGTGTAGGTTATAGTGCAATTTTTACCCTTTAATACTGTCGTGTAGGTTATAGTGCAATTTTTACCCTTTAATAGTGTCGTGTAGGTTATAGTGCAATTTTTACCATTTAATACTGTCGTGTAGGTTATAGTGCAATTTTTACCCTTTAATAGTGTCTTGTAGGTTATAGTGCAACTGTTGACTCTTTAATACTGTCGTGTAGGTTATAGTGCAATTTATACCCTTTAATACTGTCGTGTAGGTTATAGTGCAATTTTTACCCTTTAATAGTGGCGTGTAGGTTATAGTGCAACTGTTGCCTCTTTAATACTGTCGTGTAGGTGATAGTGGAATTTTTACCCTTTAATAGTGTCGTGTAGGTTATAGTGCAATGTTTACCCTTTAATACTGTCGTGTAGGTTGGAGTGCAATTTTTACCCTTTAATACTGTCGTGTAGGTTATAGTGCAATTTTTACCCTTTAATAGTGTCGTGTAGGCTATAGTGCAACTGTTGACTCTTTAATACTGTCGTGTAGGTTATATTGCAATGTTTACCCTTTAATAGTGTCGTGTAGGTTATAGTGCAATGTTTACCCTTTAATAGTGTCGTGTAGGTTATAGTGCAACTGTTGATCCTTAAATACTGTCGTGTAGGTTATAGAGCAATTTTTACCCTTTAATAGTGTCGTGTAGGCTATAGTGCAACTGTTGATCCTTAAATACTGTCGTGTAGGTTATAGTGCAATTTTTAACCTTCAATAGTGTCGTGTAGGTTATAGTGCAATTTTTACCCTTTAATAGTGTCGTGTAGGTTATAGTGCAATTTTTACCCTTTAATACTGTCGTGTAGGTTATAGTGCAATTTTTACCCTTTAATACTGTCGTGGAGGTTATAGTGCAATTTTTACCCTTTAATAGTGTCGTGTATGTTATAGTGCAATTTTTACCCTTTAATACTGTCGTGTAGGTTATAGTGAAATTTTTACCCTTTAAAAGTGTCGTGTAGGCTATAGTGCAACTGTTGACTCTTTAATAGTGTCGTGTAGGTTATAGTGCAACTGTTGACTCTTTAATAGTGTCCTATAGTGCAATTTTTACCCTTTAATACTGTCGTGTATGTTATAGTGCAATTTTTACCCTTTAATAGTGTCGTATAGGATATAGTGCAACTGTTGACTCTTTAATAGTGTCCTATAGTGCAATTTTTACCCCTTTAATAGTGTCGTGTAGGTTATAGTGCAATTTTTACCCTTTAATAGTGTCGTGTAGGTTATAGAGCAACTGTTGACACTTTAATACTGTCGTATAGGTTATAGTGCAATTTTTACCCTTTAATAGTGTCGTGTAGATTATAGTGCAATTTTTACCCTTTAATACTGTCGTGTAAGTTATAGTGCAATTTTTACACTTTAAAAGTGTCGTGTAGGCTATATAGCAACTGTTGACTGTTTAATAGTGTCGTGTAGGTTATAGTGCAACTGTTGACTCTTTAGTAGTGTCCTATATTGCAATTTTTACCCTTTAATACTGTCGTGTATGTTATAGTGCAATATTTACCCTTTAATAGTGTCGTATAGGCTATAGTGCAACTGTTGACTCTTTAATAGTGTCCTATAGTGCAATTTTTACCCTTTAATAGTGTCGTGTAGTTTATAGTGCAACTGTTGACTCTTTAATACTGTCCTGTAGGTTATAGTGCAATTTTTACCCTTTAATAGTGTCTTGTAGGCTATAGTGCAACTGTTGACTCTTTAATAGTGTCCTATAATGCAATTTTTACTCTTTAATAGTGTCGTGTAGGTTATAGTGCAATTTTTACCCTTTAATAGTGTCTTGTAGGTTATAATGCAACTGTTGACTCTTT